>JAHKKF010516381.1:0-35496 GCA_019740295.1 Labeo calbasu | reverse complement strand
TGAGCTGAACTCCTGAAGACCGTCAAGACAGGTGCGAGCTCTGGAAACGGCTCATTCTGAGTGCACTTCTGTTTGTCTTCTTCCTCTAGGATCTGGGGATCTCGAAGGTGGGTCATATGAAGAGAATTCTCCAGGGAACTAAGGACCTGGCCAAGAGTTCGATGGTGGACCTGTGAGAGAGACGTCAACACACATTCCGTTCGTGAGCGAAGAGGAGTTGAAGCGGGAGCTCCGGTGTGGGAAGCGCTTTGGTTTTTGTGGATCCCTGTAGGAATAGCTTGTAGAAAAGCTAGGAATGTTTGTTTTAGAGCAAGCGCTGGTGCCAAAACGACAAGGATTGCGTTCCGAGACTTTTAGACCCATAGAAAAGCCATTCCTCACCTATCGCATCGACGGCACAATCAGGTATGCAATTCTCATCGTGCACGCGACCTCCGGCCTCTTTAACAGATTCCAAATCAAGTAGCAGAACAGGACTTCCAAACCCGAGAGGAGCGCACGGCCTCTGAGTAGCTCGCTGGCTCTTTGCCTTGCGGTAGATGGCAACAATAGGAGGGCGATGTGATGTGTCAGCAATATTCTGCTTTTGACAGCACTGTTTACATTTTAAGGAGACGGGAAAAAGACTGCTGGGGTATCGCAATCAAACGGCAATCATCGTAGTGCGCCGCTGCAGTCCAGGAAAGGTCAAAAGGGGTTTCCTTCGCCAATGACATACTGATGCATGGTATGCTTGCTATATTTGGATAGCTGTTTTACTGCATGATCTGCGTCTTGTTTTTTATTGTACAAACTAACACTTGAACAAGTTTTATATGAATTTAGTATAACGCCATTTGTTACTACTGAAGCATCCCTTTGGTCAAAATAGACTGCTGATTTATTATTTCTATTTATCTGTCTGCATGGAAACCTCGTGTCAAAAGCGGTGTCATGTGCCATATTTATTGTCAGATGAGCTTTATCGGTAAGAAACGTTTAAATCCTAGGTAGGTCGGTGAAGTAAGTACCAAAGCGAATGTCCCCTGGTTTTTAAAGCGAAATGTTCTTCAAAAAGTTTCGTTTTCCCTCTAAAACGTTGGAAATTGTCTTCAAAAACGGTTCAGAAACACATGAACACGACGACTCTTTGTAGCTTCAAACTTCTTCTTATTATACATTAGTTGAGATAGGACTTTTATTGTTTTGAGTAAGAAATTGCAGTTGACCTGCAACATAGTTGATATTTACTGAGTTCAGGAACCCAGTGCAAGTTCGATAGGATCATCTACATTTGGTCGGTGGCATTACAGGGTATAAGAGATCGTTTGTTTGTTAATATATGCACTGTATATACGTTTAAAAAGTCTAAACTGTTAACTTCAGTTACGAGTAAAGCCTTTGTATAATAGAACGCTTACACGATATTATCGGATGACACATTTATTTGTGTATAGAGCACCATAACACCTTTGTGAATTATTCTGTTTAGTAATCGCCTTTACACGTTAAGTGCTGTTGTACTCTATGGAAGGTGCAATATTGTATTTATTTTGATACATTTCTTCTCTACGAAGCTTTATGACGTGAGGTTTTTCCATGGAAAACTAAAAAAGATAAACTTCACACACTTCTTTCGGTTTTGGATTAAGGTGGACTTTGGGTCAGACGAATCATGCCATGTTCTCTCTCTCCAAAATTCATAAATCTTCCATAAGCAAATCGTTGATCCTGTCAAACCGTGCTTCCAGGATAATTTGCTAGACGGCTGGATGTTTCCTCACACCGACTATAAAACTGTTGTGCCTCTATTTTTTCCGCAAAATGGAAAATTTCGAGCTCGGAGCTACACGTAGTTCTACACAAGCCAACCCGACCAACGGTGCACATGGGACTCATAACAGTGGATTTTAGTTTATGTTATATTATAATGTTCCTCTAGAGGGTGTTCGATAACATCAAAGCAGTACTTGATATATACACAGAGCGAGAGTCGGAAAAGATGTGGTGTTCCCAACCCGAGAAATCCAATTCTAGCCACAATTTACCTGACGTGAGATTCAAACAAATATGGAGGACCGGGTTCGGTTGGTTGGGTGGAACTGAGCAGGATGTTTTTATAAAGAAAAATACACAATCGAAGAGTTCGGTGGGAGTTTAGGCAGTATTATCAAACGATGAGACTAAAAATGAGAGTGAATCCATCACAGCATTCATTAATCACTAATAATTATAACATCGCATGGCGCCAAACTTTGGCCTGAAGAGTTTGTTGAACACAAAGAAACAAGAAAATGTCCTTAAACGTCATTAATATTATCACGAACTGACAATTTGGTGAATACGCAAGCAGTAAAAGTGTGATTTACACTTTTTATAGCTTGTGTGTTTGGTTTCTAAATGTCAGTTGAGTTTTGATGGTTTGATGCTCTCGCCAGCCAATAATTCACCACACAACACACACTGTGGTTTGCACAAACCATGTTTATTCTTGTTGTAAGTGAACCCGTATTTAATGTCGTTTGGCATTGTCCTTATTGGCATCTGCACAGTATGCCTAGTTTCCACCAAATGAAAGACGAACTTAATACTGTCCGGTTTGATTGGGCGCATAATGCTGGACATACAAAATCAAACATTTCTCCCTTCTTATAAAAGTTGAGAAGTGTGTTTTTATTTCTATGCTAGCTACATGCAACTTAATGGTTTTCTAGCAGTTGAGAGCCAACAGTGCAGCCTGCTTTTTTTCAGCAATCCATGTTGTTTGTCCGTTTGCGGTTAAATTGGCAACTTAATGTCTCTCGCTTCCCGTCTTTTCTCAGTAGCGAGCATTTACTGAGGTTTCAGCGTCTGCCTGTAGGCATTTCAGGTTGGCTGTTTAATCCATCGGCAGGCCTACGTGAAATCTGCGCCAGCAGAACTCCGCAAAAACCTCTGCAGATTGGGATGCGCATCAAGTTTTACACATTCCCTTTCACTTGCGTATTCCTTTATAAAATATTTTGGCCAGTTTATAGGGATAGTTTACCCAGAAATGCAAATTACCCCATGATTTATTCACTCTGAAGCCATTCTAGGTGTCTGACTTTCTTCTTTTAGATTAATGCAGTCAGAGTTTTATTAACAAATGTCCTGGCTCTTCCAAGCTTTACAATGGCTGTGAATGGCTGTTGAGATTTTGAAGTCCAATAAAGTGCATCCATCCATCATAAAAAGTACTCCACACAGCTCTGGGTGTTAATAAAGGCCTTCTTTGTGTAATAAAAATATCCATATTAGCTTCTGCTAACTGTTGTTAGTTTACAGTTTGTAAAATTTTAAATACGAGTACTTTTTATGATGGATGGATGCACTTTTTTGAACTTCAACATTTCAACACCCATTCACTGCTATTTTAAAGCTTGGAAGAGCCAGGACATTTTTAAAATAACTCCAACTGTATTCATCTGAAAGAAGAAAGTCTCCTAGGATGGCTTGAGGTTGAGTAAATCATGAGATTATTTTCATTTTTGGGTGAACTATGCCTTTAATGCTTTCAACTACCACTTACTCTCTAACAGATTTGTGCAGAGAATGACATCTGGACTTCATGTTGCAGTTCATGCAGTTCATGTTGTGGTCATATAATATCGAAACCTGTGTGCACATACCTCCATTTCGAAAGCATGGCTGAATGTACTGATATCCTTTTCAGATAAGCATTTCTGAGTGACCGCATTACAAAAAGTAATTTCCCCAACTAGCTAGAAGCATGACCAAAGACCCAAGATCATTTCCAGAACTCTACGAAGCTGCCCGAAACCCGGTTTAATTGGCCTTACATGATCTCTGTTTGACAGCTGTAGCAGGTCGACCTTGTATATGGTGCCTCTGTATAGTTCATTTGTTCACAACAGACTCAGATCACACAAGTGCAGTCTTCCTCTCATGCCACACTGAATACATGTGCATATGATCACATGAACCTCAGTTCAGTTCTCAAGCCACCACGCGAGTGACTTCGGTGGGCTTCGGCTTATCGATGGCAAAGGTAAAGCTGTAAACTGCCTGGTTTTTCAAAAACGAATTCATTTGAGGAATTTGTAGAGCAAGGTAACATATCTTTGACATGATTTATATCCAGTTAAGAGAAGTGCGATGTGAGTTTCATTTGTTTACATTGTGTTTACAATGGCACAGTTTCATTTTTAAGACTACATGTATAGGTATATTTACAATACTTGCATATTTATTAAGATTAAACAACTGATGTGTATGTGTTTTCACTATTGGGATATAATGTTACGGTAGTCACTTGTATTGATATCTGGATGATTTTGGTAAGTAGTAGGTAATTTTTATGACTACTAAGTGACTGTTTTCTGTGCCTTTTTATCGTAGATGCATGGTTAACTATTTATTACAATATGGAGGTCACTGAGATGTGTATTTTTGTATCCTGATTAAATAAGTGTTTCGATTTTGATGTACATTTTGAGGTGGTAAAACGCTGCCAGTTGATATCTTCCTTCTTCAATAAAATTGAATGCATACACAGTACACTTTGTGTCTTGAATGTTTGACTTATTCATTTTAATTTGTCTTGTAAGTGCATTAAATATGCATTAACGCACCATAGAATTAACACAATTGAATTACAAACTATTATTTTTTTTTTTAATAATGCTATAGAAACTTATGGTAAGGATCATAATTCGTTTTCTGTAAACATTATCATAAAAACATGCCTTGTCCACCTAATTTGTAAATTTTATGGGTCCGGCTTCCAGCTATTTTTAGCTGTACAAAACAGCTTGTTTTTCTGCTTGATATTGCAAATTGGTGTATCTTACCATATTGTTTTAATGTATTATCTTAATTATGAATACACCGGTTTGTAGTGCAAACAGTTTTACTGTTTACTGCACATTTATATTGTTCTTGTTATTTCCCTATAGCGGCTAATGAACTGTGGAAGTCTCACTCGTAAGCTTTACTTCCGCATTAAAGAATAAGGTGGAAAGTTGTGCTTAAAAAAGATCTGGAAACCACACAGTGAATTGTTTTGCAGATAGACAAATAGATAGACAAATAGATAGAGAGAGTGAGAACAGAGAATATTTCAATTTAATATTTTATTTTGATTTAGCCTAGGGCACAACCAACCTGCAGCACAGCTGTGGCCCACCAGGGGACGCTGTTCACACTTTGGGAAGCATCGATCTACTAGTGAAAAACAAAACCACAGGGCACATGGCATTTATGAAATAATGTTCAACTGACTATAATGGTTATTCATTTGCCAATTTATACCTACCTTTAAACTGTATCTCTGGTGCATAATTATTGACACTTCACATAAAGATCATGTAATTTCGGTACAAAATAAGTTTAAGATTACATTCATGTCTGAGATGGAGACAGACATCTGTGAGGAATCACACAGTAAGTGTTAGAATCAGTCATCCATATAAGAAACATATCCACTTTCTCCATAGACAAAGTGTTTTTAAGCAATAAAACATCTTCCATGAGCTTGGAGTTAAGTGATAATATATATGTTTCTAAAGAAGCCACAAGGTGTGATTAATAGCTTAATTCCCAGCGCAGAACTACACTACCCATAATTCTGAAAAAAGTTCCACCAGTCAGAGAAGCTGGTGTTACCTTTAAAACGTTACTTGCTGTACTTAACTGATAGGAAAAGATCAAATTCTAAAAATAGATTTTGATCTTTTTAGCGAGCGAAATGTATGCTTCATCATAATTATCTGGTAAAATTCGTAAAATTGTTACTTCCAGCCTGTTATTTTTATTGTAATCTACCCTAAAAAATCACGAGACGACAGAAATAATCTAAAAACAATAAAATACTACATTAAATCGTATTTAACTCATTTATCAAGTTTATCATACTCTCATCATTGTCTCTGCGCTCATCTTCTCCCAGCCGCCGCTCTGGGTTTGATTATTTTCGCCTCCTCGTCTTGTTTTCATGAAATGAACGGACGTAAGTGCAGCTAGCTGCCCACTGCACGGCTCTGTCACTACAAGGTGAGACGCGCTACATTTTCATTCGTATGTCATTTTCCAGCATTCATCCCGTATCGCAGAGTAGTTACAAACCCATCGAATGTTGTCAAAGGTGCGGATCACGACTGATGTTATGACAGGCCTGATGCTAATGCGCGAGCCAGCTGCGTCTGTAATGACATCATCAGGCTTTAGCATTAACTATAAACATGTTACTGATAATCCTTTCAAACGCATTGTTCCTAAATAAAATCTGCGATAATACACTCATAATGCATATCCAGGCTAAGCCTGAAAATGAAAACAAACGAATCATCAAACCAAAATTGAGAGATAAGCATCAGATATGACATATACATGATTGCAGATTAACTGACGTCGTGAGCGCTTCAAAACGTGTGATATAGGAGTCAAATGGCGGTTTGGCGGTGCTGTCAGAGCTGGAGAATTGTGATGGATCGTTTTGAAGCATCATTGACAGTATTACAAATAATAAGTGTTAAAATTAGTGTGTTATGACAGGAATCGCATCATGTGCATTAAGTTTTGCACACAGCCACTCCCCTTTATAAGCTGGGAACAGCCAGTGATCTCATAAACATCTGTTGATTTCAGGAAATCATTTGACCCTGCTGATGTTCTCCGCACAGATCACATGCAGCAGCCAGCGCCATCATCACTTGCTCATGTTAATGTCCTCCTCTTTCTCATACAGACGCCGATGTGGGGTTCAGGCTTGGTGCTCTTTTTCTGTTCTGAATTCTTAGAAATAATGTTTACCTTTGCAGTCCCCACCCACACACAGTCATGCTCAAATGCATCAAAGTCTGACCTATTTCAGCATTCAGGTGTGAACGCTGGTTTAGTCAGAAAGACTAGCTGCACTGAGCAAGGTTCAGTACTGTGGAAATGCTCTGGGCCGGTAGAAATCAAGCTCTGCTGCTTCATCAAAAACCTGCAACCAGTTGCAACATACCTCTTTAAGATAAAGAGGTAGTTCAGCCCCCCACTTCCCCCACTCCTTCTGTAGAAGAATGTTGGTAACCAAACCATTTTGGTGCCCATTGTCTTCCATTGTATTGACAAAAAACACTGAGACATTTCTCAAAATGTCTTCTTTTGTGTTCGAAGAAGCTGTTTAAAGCGATATTTTATCCCAAAATAAAAATTCTGCCATCATTGTCTCAGAAAGCAGATGATGTAAAGAATGCTGGTAACTAAAGAATTGTTGGTAGCCGTTGGCTTCCATAGTATTTTTTTTTCATACTGTGGAAGTCACTAGCTACCAGCACCTGTTTGGAGAATTAATTACTTTTGTGTTTAACTGAAGAAAGAAACTTGTGCAGGTTTAGAATAGCTTGAAGGTGTGTAAATGATGATTTTTGTTTTGGTGTTTTCTTTTTTTGTTGAAATCTTCAATCCGTATTATTTCAAGTTATCTTCATGTTGGTGAGACACTACGTGACCCATAATTCTGCAACAAAATTTTCACCGATCAGAGAATCGCGACAAACAAATTGCACCAGACAAACTTAAAGGAGAAGTCCACTTCCAGAACAAAAATTTACAGATGATGTACTCACCCCCTTGTCATCCAAGATGTTCATGTCTTTCTTTCTTCAGTCGTAAAAAAATTATGTTTTTTGAGGAAAACTTTTCAGCATTTTTCTCCATATAATGGACTGATATGGTGCCCCGATTTTGAACTTCCAAAATGCAGTTTAACTGCGNCTTCAAACGATCCCAAATGCGGTTGTCAACAATCCCAGCTGAGGAAGAAGGGTCTTATCTAGAGAAATGATCAGTTATTTTCATTAAAAAATTGTATTTTCATTACAGTTTAAATACTTTTTAATGTCAAACGCTCGTCTTGTCTTGCTGTCCCTGAACTCTGTGTATTCTGATTCAAGACAGTTAGGGTATGTCAAAAAACTCGAACTTCGAAAATCGTTTAAAAATCATCCTACATTGCTGCAGAAGTCTTTGCAAAGTAAACATGCAAAGAAGATCAAACACCCTTAACAAAAAAGGTAAAACAGCGATAGAAGACGATTTTGAAGTTGAGGGAGAACATGAGATGGGAGTTTTTCGACATACCCTAACTGACATACCCTAACATGAACCGGGAAAAAAAGGATTCCAGGCAGAATAAGACAAGACGAGAGTTTGACATTAAAAAGTATATAAATTGTATTATTTTTATGAATATAACCAATCGTTTCGCTAAATAAGATCCTTCTTCCTCAGCTGGGATTGTTTACAACTGCATTTGGGATCATTTGAAGCCGCATTTAAGCTGCATTTTGGAAATTCAAACTCGGGGCACCATAGAAGTCCACTATATGAAGAAAAAAACGGAAATGTTTTCTTTAAAAAAACATAATTTCTTTACGACTGAAAAAAGAAAGACATGAACATCTTGGATGACAAGGGGGAGAGTACATTATCTGTAAATCTTTGTTCTGGAAGTGGACTTCTCCTTTAAAGGTCCACTGAAGTGCTTTGAAACATGCTGTGTTATTCTATTTTTTGACGAAATTTCAGCTGAAACAGGAAGACAGGGTGGCACGTATCGAGCTGTCCCGCCCCCTTTTTTAAATAGCTAATAGTATTTTGTTTATATTAGCTTGAGCCAGAGCCGTTGAGCTCGGTAAAGCCACATTTGACAGCGTATGAAAGCCACAATCTCATCCATATCGCTTTAAAATATAGCATTCTGTGTAGAATTCAAATGGATCCGGTACGTTTTATGATCTGCGCCAACTCGCACATGCTATCGTGTCTTTGGACTGGAGCAGACTGAGTGCGCTGCAGCCGTACATGTGACAAAGCGTGAAACCAGCCCTAATGGAAAGCATATTTACATTGTCTGATTTGTTCCCTATCCCTAACTGTTATATAGTTTCAGCGTCTATTTATAGTGTAGGTGGCGGATTCTAGAGAGCATTTGATTGGACGGATAGTTTGACGAGAAGCTGAAGTGCAGGGTGATGTCATCAAAATCGTTGATCCATATTGGAAGTTAGAGACTGTAAGTTTTGAATGTTTATATCTTGTAAATTCGAATTGTGTTACTGTTTTGGAGCACACTAGCTTTTATATTCATGCTAAAAGCCAAAAAACTTCAATTTTGGTTTAATGGGGACTTTAAATATTTGTATATAAATAGGGCTGTCACTAACGATTTTTTTGGTGATCAGTTGATTATTCGAACGATTAATCAAGTCATCAGATAATTATAATCAAATTTTTTGTGGTAATAAAAATAGACCTAAGTGAACAATAGACTTTAAAATGACTTAAAATACATATATAATATCAATGAGGTAATAAGTAGTTCAAGTAAAGTATCAAAAGCAAGTAATCATATGGTTTTACCTAACAAAACTGTTAAAATCATAATGTATTGTAAACAATAGAACTAATGTCATTACGAAGGGGCAACCTCCCGGTCTCCCTCCTGAAGCCAACACGGAAGTGACTAAAACTGCAATTCATCGACTGGCCGCTAGAGACTGGCTGCAAAAGGGAGTCGATCCCATAGACTCTCCATGTTAAAATGCCCAACTTCACAGCAGAAAAAAATGTTTACAGCCTGGTTTAAAAAGTGGTTTTGGTCTATATAGCTAATTTTGCCCTTCATGTCAACTGTGAGATGGGTGAATTTTTTTTATAATTCATCCGTTTAATTTATATTAAGCCTTAAAGTTCTGCATAATTTAGGGCGTGGCCACTTGAGTGACAGGTGGATTGCCGCTGCTGTCACCACCATCGCGCTAGGCGGGCGTGGTTTCAGCAACCAGCTCCACCCACGTCCCGCCTATTTGCCCATTTTTGATTATCCGGGATTGACGTGCAGTGACGCGATTCCAAGATGGCGACGGCCGACTCCCGCCCATCAAGAGCTTCGAAAATGCTCTTCAGAAACCTACGGGTGACGTCACAAACACTACGTCCATATTTTTTACAGTCTATGGTCATTATGCATTAACAAATGCCTGCAGAGGGCGCCAACGGCCTGCCGATTGTTTTTACGCTGTACAGCGTGATCCAATCCTTGTTTAATATTGACTAAACAACATTTAATTAAAATGTCCACTTAATCTTTAATATTGGGAAATTTCTTTATTTAAATTCTTTTTCTTTATTTTATTTTTATCTTAAGTTTCTATGTGTTCATCAAAACTCAGAGTGAGGGTTTGAGCCTTTATTGAAGTCATGATGAAAATGTACAAATCTGATGAAATAGCACACCTTGCGTTCCCAGATGAACGTTGTAATAAATCCAAGCTCACAGCAATATGTAGAGATGAAGTTTAAGACACTCCACACATGATAACAGTTCGTGTGGAGCAGTATTTCCTGTGAACGTAGCCGCCTGAGACCCACATACGTAAACGACATGTATGTAAACAATGCGCATATATTAAACCCGCATATATTTATTAAATTGAATCATAGCGTTTGTGAATCCGCAATAGCATCATGCTTTATTACTGTTTTGAAATGGGTTTAATATATCATGCAGCCTTGGGAAAAAACGGTCTAAAAATGCACCACTTCCAGTATTTAGCGGGCAAATTGCAGTCTAGGATTTATTTTGAATCAAGGAGTTGTGACAACCCTAATATAGTTGCACATTTTGCAATAAACATACAATTTATTGTGTCTGTATTACTGTTTAACATCTTTAAGTGAATTTTATATTTATATTTTAGTTTTGTATTTCTCCGCTGTTTTTCATTCAATTATCATTCGCAGTGCTTCATGGGATTGTAGTTCTTTCCCTCATTAAAGCTGTTAAGTACACAGTCTGTAGTATAGTGTTGTGATTCTCATCATAGCTGCTTTGTTTCATGATTTATAACTTTTTAACAAAGACCTTTCAAAATCCCTATGGGAAAAATAAGTGGGAAAAATACTCCCAAAACCAAGACCGCTGAAAAAGTAGGCGTGCACTGTGGCACTCTAGTAAAAACAAACATGCCATCAGTTCGTAGTCCTTGAACAAACATAGTTGTCAGTCTGTACACAAATTATGTATTATAATTAGTCTGAGCAAGCATTCAGGAAGATTTAGTTCTGAGGCCTTATTAACCCGCAGCAACAGATGGATATACTCACCTAAACTGCAGCTCGAGAGATAGCTATCTGCATGTGACACTTGCTTCTTATTTATTCTTTTCTCTACTTTATCAGATTGTGTTTCAAATTCTTCTTTGCTTCTTTCACGCAAGCTTCTGCAGTGCACAGATAAGATCTCACTGCTCCTGCACACTGTTTCGGTTCAGGCTATGTGAGAATGTGATAACAGCCTGACATTGGGCCGTCATATAGGCTAGACCTACATTTTTCAATCATTTTGGTCTACCGCACACACACAGATGGCCCGAGATAACTGGCCTGCTGTAGTCTGTATAGCGCTAAAGGTGCGGATTGTTCAACTTTCACTGTTTAGGTAATTTTTCTCCGTTTTCTCATATTCTCCCCTGTGTTTCTGTCTTACTGGAGCAGCTGGAATTCCCATATGTTACCCATAAGTCATGTGATCACCATAATCCAATTCAAAGGCGTAGTTGACCCAAAAAAGAAAATTGTCATCATTTACTCACCTTCATGTTGTTCCAAGTGTTTGCTCTTCTGGAGAACACAACAAAAGACATTTTGAAAAATCTCTTTTTGGCCATACAGTGAAAGTCAATGGGGCCCAACAGCTTAAGCAAATTCTTAAATTTTTTGGATCAAACCTTGTTTACACTAGGTCTGTTTACATGCACTAAATTTCCTCAATCCAAATAAATCCAATCGATTTCAGGTTATAAAAGTTCTGTTTATATAAACAGTAAATGTTGAGTTTGATTCACTTAATTGTTTACATGTGCATTATTCCAAAGAAAAAACCAGTGCAGTGCCCATATTCACATTTTTGCCACGATGGCTTGTCTAAAAAGAAAGCTGACATATATGTTAGAAGTAAATATTTTAAGTGTGCAGTCTCCTCCACTGACCGCTTAGTAAGTTAAACTCACATTCATATGATTTAAAAGTATGTATACATACACGTCATACAAGTGCACATGTGTGACCCCGGACCACAAAACCAGTCATAAGGGTCCATTTTTTTAAACTGAGATTATTATGCATCATCTGAAAGCTGAATAAATAAGCTTTGTTAGGATAGGACAATATTTGGTTAAGATACAACTATTTGTCAAAAAAATCTAAATATTGAGGAAATCACCTTTAAAGTTGTCCATATAAAGTCACCTTTATAAGCAATGCATATTACTAATCAAAAATTAAGTTTTGATATACTTACGGTAGGAAATTTACAAAATATCTTCATCTTTACTTAATATCCTAATGATTTTTGGCATAAAAGAAAAATAGATTGTATTTTTTGGCTATTGCTACAAATATTTTGCGTGCTACTTAAGACCAAGGTCACATATGTGAAAATTGCATTTAAATCCGATTGAGAAAATAGTCAAATTTAAGTGTTTATTATTTTAGGCTTACACCACTCTTTCTGTTCCAATCAAAATTTCACGTTAAGTTCGATTGAGGTGTTTACGTAAAGGTGATTATCTGGTTGCATGCAAGCATAACTACTGTAGATTAGATTGCATTTTTGGCAGCTAGAATGAAAATGTTCACAATGTATTTTCTTTTCATTTCAAGGAGAGGAGAACCTCCTGTCCAGCACCGCAACATCATGGACGCCTGTGCACGGATCAGAGGAGTCCCTTTAAAGAGCCGTGCCACCATGAAGAAAGAGGTGCGATTTTGACTACCATGGTTCATTTTTATTGCATTCATTTCTAAGCTCAAGCTATTTCCAACCAGCCTTATGTCTGTTTGAGCAGACCATCCGTGAGGGCTCGAACCCATGCTTGAAGAGCCTGTTGAAACACAAGAAGGAGCTGTGCAATGTGGTAGTGGAGCTGCACAATAAAGAACCACAGTATCTATCAGAAGTAAGGATCGCAGTTTATTTATATGCATGCTTGCAATTGCGAAGGAGTCATTTTTGTTGCGGTTAAAGGAATCTTATGGGTTCAGTACTAGTTAAGCTAAGTCTTGTCCCACTTTTTACTTGTTTCTCAGTTTTTTTAAAAACCAAAACAGTCTGGACTTCAGTGAGGCGTAGTGGAAGTAAATGGAGCTGATCCATAAACATTTCAATAGTGTAACCGCAGGATATAAACAATATGTGTGTTAGGGTCAAAGACGAGACAATAAAACTACATTTACAAAAGTGATTTTATAATATACACAAAAAGCATAATAAATGCAAGTGTCTACTTTGAAGGGGTCATGAACTGCCCTTGTTTTTTATTTTGTACTGTTCTCTGGGGTCCACTTTTAATGTTATCAAAGTTTTTACATAAAAATACATCATCATTTAGAAGTATTAGGCTATTTTCTGTCCTGTTTTGACACCCCTCATAGATAATGTTGCTGTGATTTAGTTTAAAAACACATAAATACTCAGCAAATGTCAAACGATTGGTAATAACAGACAAAACAATAGTGGCCACGTCATAAAAACAGTTACTCACACTTGTGTATTGCGACATTGCTGCCAGATCCAATATTGTTGGCACAACATCGTCTTTTAGTTCTAACGTTTCTGAAAGCCTGTGTCGAATTGTGCATTGTTTGTAAACGAATCTGAAGTAAAATGAAGTGAACAAAGGACCACGTTCTTACTGATGCGGGCCTTGAACTTGATTAAAAATAAAGTTCATCCACTCTTTCCTTGCGTTGGGATAAGAAAGAAAACAAAGCAAAAATATTCAATGTAATTCAATATAAGCTGCTTTTAGATTAACAAGAAAGTTTTGAGGTCTGAAACTTACAGGATGGTTTTTATAGTACAACGAGCTCTTATATGTCAAAAGCTCAAGGGAAATTTTGGTTTTTCAGTTCATGACCCCTTTAATATTTCAAATAACTTTTGTGGAGGGAAAAAAAGGCAAAATGTTTGTGAAATAATGTTCTGTTATCATTCAGCCTTAACCTAATTTATGTAAAAATTAAACAACATACTTATTCTGTACCTCTGTATTTGACAGATAGCCAGTAAAAAATGTTTTGTTTTGTTTTTTCTGTGAAAGGCAATTTTTGAAGAAGAAATGCATATATTTATGTTGTGTGAAGTCTGATCTTTGAGAAAATTTAAAGGGTCACTAACTTTGTCAATTCTATCTTTCTTTCTTTTTTTTTTTTTTTTTACATTTTTACTGAATTGTACCATAAAATTGTCCTATGGTGTGACATCGCAAAAATAAACTTTGACAACTGGACAAACTTTGCTGTTATCTCTTCAAAACTGCTGAAAATTATACAATTTTAAGATGAGTCATATTTATATCATAAGATATTTTTAGATAAAAACAATTCTGTGGTTGTTTTATGTCTGTCACACCACAGGACATTACGTCACACTAATAGACAGAAATGATAGTTATTAAAGTATTTCTATTTAATTTTGAGCAAGTCAAAGAGGAAGAAAGTTTAAAGTTGATACAAACAATATCAACATGTTTTTTTAACAACAAAATGTTAAAAATGTCTCTTTCAATCAGTATAGTACTGAAACTCTTCTAGCCCACAGCTAAATATGATTGATATTCAAACTATATTAAGATGCAAATTCATTTTTTAAAAACTATATGGCTGTTCTTTTTGACATCATTTTGATTTTATTTACTTTCTGCACTGTTCTCTTAGGATCTCCTCTTTTCTGGTGGATCCCTGTTAATTTCTGTCTATATTTCCGTATCCTCTCTCTTTCAGTAATTTCACTTCCTCAGTTCTTTTTGTTTCAAAAACATTTTATACTTATTTTCATGATACTTTATAACAGTACAAGTTTTCTGCAAAAACATCAGAAAATAATTTAATTGATGTAATTATTGCATTTAAGAACATTGAAAATGATCAAAAAAGGATAAAAAGGAGTTAAACAAATCTTAATTAATTATTTAAGATGCTTCTTAGAGAAACTGGTGCGACGACTTTGTCCTGTGGTGTGACAGTACAGGTGTCAAACCTTTTCTGTCATTTGACATCTGACATTTTCTGTCATACCAAAGGATGTTTCAGCTTTTTGTGTCAATTAATAATCTTGCTATTACGAGCTAACCTGTCATTAGTAGTTTGCAAGACACATTTGCATAATTTTCCATGATTATGTAGTTTAACATACAGTTTGTAATTACAAAATATAATTTAGGGGCGTCACACCAAAGGACAACAAAACGTGACACTTTTGTAGTGGCTCCATAAAAATATTATATATAAATATTTTAACAATTCTGACACAAAAATTGGCCATGTGCACCTGTCATGGGTTTGACAGGGGGCTTCAGTAACATGACCACGAATGGGGTCCTTCAGCTAATACGAGTTTTTTTCTGGAATTGGCCGATTTAAAATTAGGATATGGTGTCCCACCAGAGGACATGGTTTTCAGAGACAAAATGTATCAAGTTCCTACACTTTCAGAAATATATAGATGAAAAAAAAAGATTGCTATTTACCAAAATAGACACTTGAACAATTATTCCAGAGGTAGTTATTAACATTTTATGCTTTTTTTTTTTTTTTTTTTTTCTTTTTTTTTTTTTCCATGCATGAGACAGTCACACCAAAGGACAATTTTGATATTTGTCTTAAAAATTAAAAAAATTGAGTAACACTGCAGCTTTTTTAATAACCGTTCCATGTAGGACAAATAAATGTTTAACAATTTACAGCATTTTAAATAACAACAATATTAATTATGTTAATTTTTATCTTGTGGGACAGTGAAAATGCCATGTCACGTCAACAACCCACCTGTATTTATTTTCAATTTTACAATATAGTATTTTATATTTTAAAAACTTCTAGCTGACAAATAGGTAAAACCTAGTGGTCTGAAGGATAGTGGCAAAGATTGTTAAAAATTTGAAGTTTCAGTTAATTAATTTCTAGGTGCTGCACTGTGATCCTTAAATGACATCCAATGATTCTTGTTCTGAATATGCCTGACAGTATTTTTTGATCTATGAAGTACTACTACACTGAATAACGTTTTTGTGTGTCTTCTGTAAATCATCATGAATTGTCCTTATTTTCTGATCAGAAAAAAAACTGAATTAAACAGGACAAATTCTAATGTTCAGAAAAAAACTAAAACAAATAAAGCTGGATTAAACTTTAATTGTTTCAATACTTGAAACAACTTTTCGTCTTTGACCCATTGCAAAATACCTACTGACATTTTTTATGTAAAGTTATATTAAATTTAACAACTTCATTTTATGACAACATAGAAACCATAAACCCCCAAAATGACTATAAAAAGACAAGAACGACTTTACAGCGCAAATAATACACACACTACAACAGAAGAATGAACGTTAGTGCTTTTATAAAATTATAAGCTGTGCTTTTCTGTGTTTTAAATTCTCCACAAAAATGGCCACAGTTATTTCCATTAGTGCCTTGCCGTAACCTTAATATTTGCTGCTTTGTTTATTTTGTGGGGAAAACAAGAGACTAGTGTAATTTTTTTAATGTGCTACTCAACATTAATATGCAACAAATGCTGTTTTTTGGGCTTCGCTGGAATAATACACACACAGATGTTTCAGTTTAAATGTTTCATGACCTCTTTTTGAGTTGAGTAATTTTGAAAGCCTCCATGACAACAGATATTGGCGATAAGAGAGCGGTTAGAGTCAACTGGGACAGTTCAGCAGTGTGACTGTTGCATCTCACATCATTATATACATGACCGCATCTCATGAGGCTTGTGTGAATTGTTAAATTCAAAAAAAGAAATTGCAGTTGCAGTGTGGCTTGTTTTCTTTTTTTGTGAGGTTGGCATTTTTCAGTGTGGCTTTGTAATTCTCATGAGGTGGGGGGTGAACTGTGCCTGCTGATATTGTAGTTTATTTGCACACACTGTGTCTGCCTTGTTAACTAAAGGAAATCAGATAATGCGAACAGACTAAAAGGTACAGTACTGTATTTCCTGGGACTGCACAACTTGTCTCCATCACTGCAATCTAGATGTCTGAGCAGTGAAAGTGCAATCGGTGCACATAGATGTATATCTGGTTATATATGTACTCTTCTCCATCACTTGGTTGTCATTTAATCATTTTCCATTTGATCAACATGCAGTTACTGCACCCATGATTAACAGAAAATGTAAAAACGCATTAATTACACTAAGTTAGCCTAATTTGCTTTAAAAAGAAAACGTTTGAACTGAAAGGAATGACAGTGACTTCATTTGAATGTGCACAAAAGCAGCATGTGTAGTGGTTTCGGACACAAAGACATTTCATTTAACTATAGCTTCAAAACCCATTTTTATGAAATCTACTTTGTAACTTTAATATAAATGGCATGATTGATCTCTTTCCTAGGTACATTATGTATGCTTACCTAGTCACGCTGAGGGGGAAGACTTTACTCTACAGGTACGTGATAGTTATGCCGCTTCTGTTTAAACATTGTATGAAAGTTTCCTATATATAGACAGACAGATAGATAGATTTTTATGCTATTCCTTCTTAATTTCTTTGTGCAGGCTCTGACGTCCCTTTCCACTGAGATGATGGAGTTGCTAAGATCACTACATGTACATAACCTTAAAGATGAAGAGATTCTGCTCCTCAAGGACCCCAAAAGGCCCTTTGAGAGAAAAGACAGTGTTTCTCAGGTATGTTTTTGTGTATATTATGCTGAAATGTAGAGTATGTTTATCTTTTGAGTGGGACGTGTTTGCTGTCATTATTCTGATATCAGGTGTCCTTCATTGTTTCGTCTGGGTTTCTAAATTTGTGGTATCATTTTGTGTGAAACTGGGTCTAAACAGGACTAACCTTGTGGTAGGCAGCCATGGTATTAAGTTTTGTACTTTGAGCATTACATAAAACCACAAGTGTTCCTCAGACATAACAAGAGATTGCATGCTTTCCTTCACGCATGTCAGGGAAAATAGGAGTGCCGTGAGAAGCCTAAAAATCACAACTTCTCAAGAAATTATGTCAGTTCAGGGTTTGACAGTTTGCAGGCTTTATGTTTAGAATTATGTTTATCCTCCAGATTAACATTAAGTTTGTCATAACATTTATATTGAGAATGTATCATGACGTAAGGGCTTTTATCGTGCCATCCTAGCATTTTTATTATTATTTATTATTTATTTTTTTTTGTCCTCATTCAGGCCTGTTCCAGAGCCTTGTGCATATTGAGACATAGCCCCACTCCTCAGATAAGTGTTTGCAGCATGCTGGGGTTGTTGGCTCGATACACAGCTGGAATAAGGTATGCACTGGAGTTACAAGTTCTGCAGAGGGGCACTTCAGAAGCATGCCAAGCTGAGGATGATGACACCAATCAATCTGTCTCTTCTATCGAAGAGGACTTTGTTACTGCTTTTGAGCATCTTGAGGAGGATGATACAGGTGATTAGTCATCAAGTTTACTTCCTGTTTCAATATTGGTTTGAATAAAACCTTTTTTATTACTTCATTTGCACCACCATTCAAAAGTTTGTGGTCAGTAAGATGTTTTTGAAAGAAGGCTTTCAAATGGCTAATCAAGGCTATTTGATCAGAAATAAAATAAAAAGTGTAATATTGTGAAGTATTATTAAAAATGTACATTTACATTTACATGTAGTCATTTAGCAGATGCTTTTATCTAAACTGATTACAAATGAGGATAATAGAAAACAATAGTAATGTGTGTATATATATATATATATAGTAAAAAAAAAATATATATATATATATATAATGCTATATATAATGCTAGTGTTAGAGGGTCAGTGTATTTTTAAATAAATTAACAAAAACAAGTTGAAAGAATATATATATAAAGAAAATAAGCAGATAGAGTAGAAAAATAAATAATAGAAAATGTTAGAGGGTCAGTTTATTTTTAAATAAATTAAAAGAAAAGAAAAATAGTATTTAAAATAGAATTTAAAATTAAGTGTTCTACTTTAATATTTTTAAAATATAATTTAATTCTGTGATGCAAAGCTGAATTTTCAGCATCCAGTCTTCAGTGTCACATGATCCTTAAGAAATTATTCTAATATGCTGATTTGCTGCTCAAAAAAAATTCTTATTTTTATTATCAGTGTTGAAACACTTGTGTTACTATATATTTGTAGAAACCATGATGCATTTAATTGTTTCGAATAGAGGAACTGCATTTATTTGAAACAGAAACCTACCGTAACATATGTGACCCTGGACCACAAAAATAATCTTAAGTAGCACAGGTATATGTGCAGCAATGGCCAAAAATACATTGTATGGGTCAAAATTATCGATTTTTCTTTTATGCAAAAATCATTAGGATATTAAGTAAAGGTCATATTCCATGAATTTCTTACTGTAAATATATCCAAACTTAATTGTTGATTTGTAAAGTGCATTGCTAAGAACTTCATTTGGCGATTTTCTCAATATTTAGATGTTTTTGCATCTTCTGATTCTAGATTTTCTCTGCCAAATATTGTCCCATCCTAACAAACCATACATTAATGGAAAGCATATTTATTCAGTTTTCATATGATGTATAAATCAAAATTTTCAAATATCAAAAATATTTAATACTGACCCTAAACTTCGGAACAGCTGTTTGAAAATTTATTTTAGCTATCTTGGGTAAAAAGCATTGATAGCTAGCAACCCTGAAAGCTTTGAAAGTAAGTCCTTAGGAACAGCTGCTAGTTCTGCATTTAATTAACTGTTAATAAGACTTCTGTTCTTATGAACTGTTCTCTGATCTTTTCCAGGTGCCCATAGTCAGAGGAACCAAAGGGATGTGGCATCCCAGACTGTCCCTTCTCATTTAAGAGACTTATCTGGATCTCGCATTATCATAAGTTCCATAACGAGGAAGTCATTGCGAAAGGAAAAGGCTGCTGCTAAAGTGTCAGAAACGGTCCCGAAGTCAACAACGTGGCCCGCAACTTCAGAGAGCTCGTATGCACTTAGCAGTCTTCCAAAGGGACGAGCTACTTCCACATCCCTCACGGAGTCAGATGAGTCAGACTGCTCGAGTCCCAGCCCTATTATATTCCTGGATGAAGTTGGATATCAGAAGAGTCTTAAAGCAAAACTTGACATTCCCAAGATCCCCGTTTTAAAGGATGGAGTAGAAGACTCTGACTCAGAAGTCAGTGAATTTTTCGACAGCTTTGATCAGTTTGATGAACTAGACCAGTCTTTTGATTCCAACATCAAGGTTCTTAAAGAACAGCCCCACCCTGGTCAAACAGAGAAGCATGTTGACAACTCCGGTTGTAAATTTGTATCAAGGGGGTGCTCGACCACAGCAATGAACCCTCACAAGTTTGATCATAGGACTCTTCCAGCCAATGTCAAGAAACCAACTCCGCTTAAACCAGGATCACCATACAGTATTCACTCTGATTCACCAGATTCCCCGCGGCCTGCGAGGACTCCCTGCGAGGAAAGCGGGCCGCTCTTCAGTCCGGTTCGTTCATCTGCATTCAGCCCACTGGGAGAAGGAGGCTCCTTAGAGTATTTTTGGAAGGTAGATGGGGATGGCTCAGAATTGCGTAAACCACAGGACCTTTGCTCGCTGTACAAAACGTACTCTGATTTTGCCAACAACCTATCAAAAGAAATCCTTGGATCGGTCTGTGGGTACTCCTCCCCTGTTGATTTTAACATTAATAAGAACTTGAGCTGTGTGTGTCATAAGGAGTTCAAAAACACTAATGGGCATCTAATGAAGCTTTCAGACATCCAGGAGACAGTCACCATCACCAAATCCCAGTCACAGTCTCTTAAGGATGGGATTCAGAAGTTTGCTACAGACTTGGTTGAAATGAGCCTTGGAAGTGCCTTAAGGGACTTGCAGAAAGGTGTGTCCTCCTGTACCACTACGCTTTGCCATTTGGCTGCAAGGCTGACTTCTTCAGTATTTCAGATGGCCTTTCATGAGATAGGTATGCGCCATGCATTTGTGTTAAAAGAACGTGCCATAAACGGCCTAGCCAATTTCCTAGTAGGCGAAGCCATTTCCGGAGCCCTCAAAGAGTTTCTCTTTGTGAAAAAGCAAATTTTCAACAACACCGTCACACGTTTCGCTGCAGATCTTGCTGAGGAGTTAGTGTTCGAGGGTATTATGGAGGTTTGCCAGTTTTCACATCCCTCGACACCACTTACACCAAGCGACTGGTCGTTTGAGCAAGACGAGGAAGTGGTATCGTCCTACGCCTCTGACCTGTCAGAGTCTGTTCTCCAAGAGGCTTTTATAGAGCTCTCACAAGCTGATGTGACTTTTACTACACAGGCAGCTATCAGTGTGTCAGTCGACAACATTTGCTACGTGAGTGCTGAAGATAGTTCTCTCATCACAAAAACCTGCAGTGCCCAAACTAGCTATCTTGGATCTCAGGCTGTCGTAGAGGCTGCAAATCAAGAGCAGGATGGTTGCACGGTGAAGAAAGCCTTGTATTGCGTGTCCGGTATGGCCAGTTGTGTTCCAGTTCCTGTGGCTGGCAAGGTCATATCCCATGTGCACAACTCAGACGAACCTTCTCAGTATAAATCCAGTATTGGGCATGTATGTCAGACAAGTCCTAAAAGAACCATTTGTTGCCAAGGGAAAGTGGCATCCTCAACTTCAGATACCTCTGAAGCAACTCAGACTGAGTCATCACCAGGTCCTGCAAGAACCCAGGATGCCAGTGGTGAGGAACTTGTTGGCAGTCCATCCGGTGAAAATGATTCTGGCAAACCCTCGATTGGAAAGACTTTTCAGAGCTTCTCCGGGAATATGGTGGACACTATAGTAGGCGAGGCATTCGATCTAATGCATTCTTCAACAAAAGTGAAGAAGAAAGTTGAGGATTGCGCGGACTTTTTGAGCAAAACGATAGCAGCTCACATATCCACTCCAAGCCATGGAGTTGTTAAATCGCAAGATCTGAGAGGTTCCTCTCAGGTTCCCTTTCACTTGGTGTCAAAGGGCTCTTGTGACCCATCCTCCAGAAATATACGTCCGGTCTCCAGGATCACCCCGGAGGTCCGTTCTGTCGTGAGAATGGACACATTGGAAGTGCCCAGTTTTGAAGTAGCCTCATGTGGTGGTAGAAAAGTCAGTGCGGAGGATTTTCCAAGCAACAACTCTGGAACAAAATCAACTGAAATCCCTAGCACTCCACCCTCAAGTCCCCAGCAGCCATCCGACGAGTACAATGAGAAACAGATCAGACAGTTCTCAAAGAAGCTCAAAGGTACACTCGCAAAAGAATTTTCTCCCGCGACTCCTCCACCCACCCCTTATTACCCGCCTGCCGCCGACACCAAAGAAGAAGGTTCAGTTTCAGACAAGGCCGATTTCATGCTGAAACTCATCAGGTCTCTTTCTGAAGAAGCTGGCAGCAATGAAGACGAGGAGGAGGACCAGGAAGATGGTCCTCACTCTAGAAACTGCCAGGCAGAGCTGAGTCCCAACGTCAGAAGCAGAATGATCGAAAGGAGCGCTCTCCATTATGCAGAGCGTTTAGCATGCCACATTGTTTCAATGGCCACTGAGATGGACACCATAAGTCTCGGAGATGTAAAGAAGCCAGCGGGTAACGAAAGCAAAGGCAGTGTTGCCTTGCATAGCGCCCAGTTCTCAGAGCAGACATTAAACTCTCTGTGGACGTATGCTGGAGAAGTTGCTGGAGAAGTCATCAATGATGTCAAGAAGATGATGAGTTCGAGCCATTGTCGTCATAAAACGATCAAAAGAGGATCTGTAAACTCTGCGGACAAGCGTCAGAGTGGAGATGGCTTTTTGGGAAGTTTGACTTGCCAGTGGTCTGGTGACGCCCAAGTGGGTTCAAGTGGGATGTCATCAGAGTATCCAAGTTGCGAGAGCGTCACTGACGAATATGCGGGATACCTCATTAAGGTCCTCAAGAAAGAAGGAGGCAACCGAGAGCTTATTTTGGATCAGTACGCCACTCGCTTGGCATATCGATCTATAAAATCTGGCCTGGCTCACGCGGCACGAAAAATAAAACAGAGATCGCCGTTAAGGCTTCACTCCTCTAGGCGTTTGCACAACGATCGTAGTCCTGATGTTTCTCAGACTCCCATATCTAAGTCATCCCACACTGATGGAAAAGATGGATCCTCTTGTGAATCTCTGCCTTGTGCTTGTCAAGACGGCCAAGACATGAGCAGTAATGAATATGTAGAGCTTGTGAACTTCGCAGAGTCTCTGGCCTACAACATCACGTGTGATGTTACGAGAAAGCTGAGAATGAGCTCAGTTAGACTGCCAAAATCGCTCACTGATTCTTGCCTCTACAGGAAATCCACTGTCGAGGACATGCCAGAGAATCTCATGAAAAATACATTTTCATGCTCTCTTTTACCTTACACGGAAACTAACAGGCTGTACCATAGTACGAGCAGCTTAAACGATGGGAAAAGCAACAACGGTGTAATGCAAGTGATTGAACACTATGCCAGGAAAATTGTTGATGACACTTTGGAAATGACGCTGGGGCCGGCATGCGTTCAGGCAGCTGGGGACAGGAGGGCACTTGAGCGCAATTCCTTCACAGAAAAGCTGGCTGAGGCGTACGAAGCCTGTCGATACTGCCAAGGTCGCGATTGCCTGTTTTGCAGCAGAGACGGACGTCGCGGTTTCCAGGGACTGAAAATAAGGAGGCAGCAAGAATCCGATGCAGTGACCGGCCTGGAAATACCTAGAATACACATTGATTTGGAAAAAAGAGCTGCTTTTGCTGAAGAAATGGTCTCTAGTGCCATTGAGAAAGCCAAGAAGGAACTGAGCTGCACCAGTCTGAATGCAGACAGCGGGATTGGTCATGATGGCGCAAGCTTTGCAGAAAGTCTCACCACAGAGATTATGACATCCGCATTGTCCAACGTCTGCCAAACCGTCAATCTTGGGTACAGTGACACAGCTTTCACAGACTCACGCATACAGCCTATCACTTAAAATTGCTCATTGGTTGCTCACGATTAGTGGATTTCCTAGATTTTGAAACTTTTTTTTGAAGTGGCTAATCAATGTCTTTCTGTGTTTCAGTACCTCTAGGAGAGAAGGCGTCAATGTGACCGAGTCAACAGTGAGTCAGCAGCTCAGTTTGAGCGTCGGTGATGACAGTCTCGGTAGTTGGTCCAATCTGAGTTTTGAAGAAGACCACCCAGATGAGAGCAGCAGCTTTCACCATCTAAGTGACAGGTGAAAAAGTTCCACCACACTTGCAAGATATAGAATGGTTCATTTAAACACTAAATGAAGCATTGCTGGTTGGCTAATACCACACTCAAGTTCACTCTGCTTTCTTTTCTTGAGCACCTTTCACAAAGATGTGGCTCTAATTATTGTGAAAAGTACAATTTGGTAAATGAATACATTTACAATGACCTTATTGCGAATGGATTTGTGTTAGAAGGGCTGAATCTGTGAAGTACACTACCAGTCAAAAGTTTTTGAACAGTAAGATATTTAATGTTTTTAAATCAGTCTCTTCTGCTCACCAAGTCTCCATTTATTTGATCCAAAATATGGCAAAAACTGAAAGAGTTTTAAATATTTTTACTATTTAAAATAACTGTTTTCTTTTTGAATATATTTTAAAATGTAATTTCTATGATTTCAAAGCTGAGTTTTTAGCATCATTACTTCAGTCATGTGATTCTTCAGAAATCATTTGAATATTTTGATTTGCTGCTCAAAAAACATTTATTATTATGTTGAAAACAACTGAGTAGAATTTTTTTTCAGGTTTCATTGATTAATAGAGAGTTCAAAAGAATTTATCTGAAATAGATAAATTCATTTCTATAAATTAAATTTTAAAATATATTCAAATACAAAGCAGTTACTTTAAATAGTAAAAATAGTTCAGAATTTTACTGTTTTTGCTGTACTTTGGATCAAATAAATGCATGCTTGGTGAGCAGAAGAGACTTCTTTTAAAAAAACATTAAAAATCTTACTGTTCAAAAACTTTCGACAGGATGTGTATATAGTGTTAGATCTTTAGGTTGTATTGCTGTCTTTTACTGCATTTTTCATGCCATTTGTAGGCGTGTTTGGTTTTCAGCAGAGGTATTTTGACTCTTTTCACATGTTTAGTCTGAGTTTTATCATTTTAGGTTTTGGAATACGAGAACCTACTGTATGACTCATTATTGCTGAAGAAAGTTTATTGTTCTTTTTCCTTCTTTTATACACAAACCATTCTACAATTTCTTTGAAGCCAGAGATGCTGATTTTTCTCACCATTTCCAAATTGCCAAGGAACACCTAGGGCCTTGTCCACAGATGAGCATTTAAGGATATTGTTTTCGTTCTCCGAAAAATGTAACTGTCTTTGGCTTCAAAACATGGCAGCTGACTCACACGGTCTTGTCTTTCAAAGGCAGGCATTGTTTTGCAGTGTTTTTGGCTGCAGTGATTCAATGGAAGCAATTTCTATCAACGCTTTAATTTTTCCCAAGACACTAAAAGTTAGAACGTATGAGCCGTTTTTGTTTTGAACAACCCAAGATACCATGAATATGTATCAAAATATTTGTGAAAGGTGTGGTTGTCAGCTTGAGGCAGTGTTTCTAGAGTAACCAGCCATTACTATATCACTGTGTACTGCATAAATCATCACTGTGTCCAAATATAGATGATGGTTAAGTTTTTTTCATGTCTTCAACTGTTAGCTCTGATCAATCTATTGTTTGCATTCAAATGTAAAAAGCTTTTAACTAACTTTTTACTTTGTTTTTACATCTTGCATGAAATATTTAAAAACTATAATGGCTACAGTTGGTGTTTGTTGAAATTATGATTCTTCTGAATTTAAAAAGATCACTCCTTACATTTTTTCATAACAAATATATTAATATCAAGGTAAATATCAAATATTGTGGAAAAAAAGCTTTTGGTAGGTTATCTAGATTTGCTTTGAATTGATTTTGTAGTGTTTCTTCTTTTTCTCTCTCCCAGCAGTAATGGAAACAGCAGTAGCTGGAGCAGTCTGGGTTTAGAAGGCGAGGTTTATGAAGAGCATTTGTCCTTCTCTCCATCAGACAGGTTGGTCTATGGAAAGAGGCATAGCATAGTCAGCGTGGGCCGCTCTAATTACAGCATGATGTCATGCAGCGTTTTATCAGCAAGTGCTGAAAACTTACCCGATATCACCTATTAGATACAAAACTTCCCTTTGTTCTCCATACAGTGGACGGATTAGTCAATTGGATCTTTGTAAATGTGTTGGTAGGGTTGTGGGTGTCGGAAGTGTCGGGGAGTTGGGTCATTGACTTCACATGTGTTATATGATGCATTTTCTAAAGAATGAACAATCTGTCCTTATTGCATGCTTCCTGTTTGAGTGAAAGAGGATGTCCTAGCCTCCAAATCCCATACGAGTTCAGGTCCACAACATGAATCATGCGCATTACGACATGACTTAAAGGATTAGTTCACTTCCAGAATAAAAATGTCCTGATAATTTATTCATCCCCGTGTCATCCGAGATGTTCATATCTTTCTTTCTTCAGTCGCGAAGAAGAAATGTTTTTGAGGAAAACATTCCAGGATTTTTCTCCATATAGAGGACTTCAATGGGAATCAATGGGTTAAAGGTCCAAATTGCAGTTTCAATGCAACTTCAAAGGGCTCTACCTGATTCCAGCTGAGGATTAAGGGTCTTATCTAGCAAAACGATCAGTCAATTTCTAAAAAAAAAATTACAAATTATATACATTTTAACCACAAATACTGATCTTGCATAAGCTATGCAATGCGTATCTACGACTTCACACACAGTTAGATCTTCATTTGTGTACTTCATTTCGAAAAGGTAGGGTAGGGTAAAAAACTGGGTTATTATTTCCGCCTACGCCACATGTAACCTTTCCAATGTGTCTATGTCATGTGTGAAGTCAAGCTAGTGCAAGACGAGCATTTGTGGGTAAAAAAAAAAAAAAAGTATATAATTTTTTTTTTTTTTTTTTGACGTTTAGCTAGATAAGACCCTTGTTCCTCATCTGGGATCAACTCCAGTCCTCAGGGCCCACTGCTCTGCACATTTTGTATGTCTCCCTCATTTAACGCACCTGATTCAGATCATTAGCTCGTTGGGAGAAAGATCCATGAACTCAACTGAGTGTGTCAGATTCAGAAACATACAAAATGTGCAGAGCAGTGGGCCCCCCGAGGATTCGAGTTGAAAACCACTGGTGTAGAGTCCTTTGAAGTTGCATTGAAACTGCGATTTGGATCTTCGACCCTTTGATCCCCATTGAAGTCCACTATATGGAGAAAAATCCTGGAATGTTTTCCTCAAAAACCTTGGTTTCTTTTTGACTGAAGAAGAAAGGCATGAACATCTTGGATGACTTGGGGGGTGAGTAAATTATCAGGAATTTTTTTATTCTGGAACTGAACTAATCCTTCAATCCTTACAAAAACAACAGAGATCTTTTTATAATTCATTCAATATTGCATTGTATTGCACATTACAAACAGAAACAGATATAGAATCATGATTATTTACTTCTTGAAAACAATTTCATTTAAACCTGTGCTAGGAAATGGGCAACAGATATTAATGATATACTGCTGACTCATTTAACAATATTGCAAGTTATAAGTTGTTAATAGTTGACTGTT
This sequence comes from Labeo calbasu, assembly GCA_019740295.1. Lineage (NCBI taxonomy): Eukaryota > Metazoa > Chordata > Actinopteri > Cypriniformes > Cyprinidae > Labeo > Labeo calbasu. The sequence continues at coordinate 7,806 of JAHKKF010516381.1, read as the reverse complement.
TAGGCCAATTCAGTATGGTGTTCTATGATTTTTTTTTTTTTATTGAGGCATAGGCAATAAATATTCATGATATTCATATTTGCAGTGATTTTGCTAGTAACATAAAATAAGATTTAAATATTTAAAATATTTTTTAAAGAAGTCTCTAATGTTCACCGAGAATGCATTTATTTGATAAAATGCAATAATTTTTTTTTTTTTTTAAAAGAGATGATTTCTGTTTTAATATATTTTAAAATCTAATTTGTTCCTGTGATGCAAAGCTGAACTTTCAGCAGCAATTATACCATTTTTCACTGTCACGTGATCCTTCAGAAATCATTCTTATATGCTGATTTAATTTTACTATATACTAGATTTTACTACGATTACGACTAATTTAACTACTAAATGCCCATCCAAATCAGAGCTGGACAACAAATATTTATGATGTACTGTAGATTCATCTGCCGATATCAAATTAAGCAATATTTTGATTGGTAGAAACTGTTTTTCCTCTGATTGCACAAATAAAATGATTTTTTTATTTTTTTGCTGCACTCCAAATCAGTTAAAGATATAAAAAAAAAATGTTTTTTTAAAGTATGGCATCAATATCTGTTAGTATGTGTAGGTCATGAACTGATGGGGGAAATGCATTACAAGTAACTCTAGTTATGTAATCAGATTACTTTTTTAAGCAAGTAGTGAAGTAATGCATTACTTTTCAATGTACAATGAAAAATCTTTTTTAAAAAAAGTAATGCAAGTTACTTTGTTTTCCCATTTATTGACTGACAGCTCTCTCGTCCCCATGTTGAGTGAAATTGGGAGTGAGGTGCGGAAACTGAGGAACTTCCTTCAGCTTGAGGATTATAAATTTCATTTTTGGTCTAAAAGGGCTTTTACAGTTGCCAAAAATAAATAACTTTTGGGTTTTTTGTTATTAAACAAATGAGCAAGCCCAGCCTAGGTGACAAAAAGTTACCCAGAAGTTACGTAATGCATTACTTTTCATTAAAAGTAACTAAATAATGCAATTAGATACTTTATTTGTGGAGTAACGCAATATTGTAACGCATTATATTTAAAAGTAACTTTCCCCAACACTGGTCATTAATATGAAACAGTAGTGAAGCTGGCAGCTCCTGTCACTCTCTTCTGCATGTGGTTTGTGGTGTCTTTCCCTTCAGTCTGTCAGTACGACTGTTTTACACCTGTAATATATTTATTTTTTTTTACCTTACAGTGACGGCACTGAAGAGAAGGAAGCTGAGGCCAAAGAGGATTCAGTTGGTAAATGAAAACTATATCTGTTCTTTGTATTTTTCCTCCAGTGCTATTGTTTATTTTGTGGTCTGTTGTTAGACCTCAACTGTTAGACTAATTGCAGCCCTTATTTTTGTGCTGCCACTCATTTAAAGTGGTCTTACTTGGCCGAGCACCTTCAGCGCGCCCCTGTCGAAGCCACAAGACTATTTATTCACGTTCCTAGTTGTCTAACTGTCAGACCGGCTCCATGTGGGTCAACAGATGAGCTCAAGCAGAGTTCTGTGTCTGGCCTAGTTAACTCCGAGAGCGTGGGAAATGGTTTGCTGAAGTGGACTTTTTGCTGTGATTGTTTTTATGTGTATGTTTGGGCTGAATATGTGTGTTTTGTCCGTGCAGGAGCGGTGCGAGTGGAGAGGGAACATGGGCTGGCAGAAAGAGCTCTGCTGGTGGTCAGTACAGACGTCCAGGGTCGAGCTGTGGACCCCCAGCTGACGGCTGTGCTCCAGTGGATCGCCGCCTCTATCGCTGATCTGTCTTCAATGCAGCTGAGCCAGTTCTCAGCCCAGGAGCTGCAGCAGGTGAGAACACTTCGTATCAGTTACTTTTAAAAGTAATGCATTACAATATTGTGTTACTCCCTAAAAAAGTAACGAATTGCTTTAGTTACTTTTTATGAAAATATGCATTGCATACTTTTTTGTCACTTTTTTTTTTATCTGGCCTGTAGTCTAGACCTACAGTAACCATTTTGTTTACACAGCGCACACAACGCCTCTGCAATTCCTCCAGATTTGAAGGCAGGAGAGCTAAATGGGAAAACAAAGTAGCTGCCGTAACTATTTTGAAAAAGCAGCTCAGATATGTTCTCGTAAATAAAAAAGTAATGCATTACTTTATTAGTAACTTGAAAAAAGTAATCTGATTACGTAAATCACGTTACTTGTAATGAGTTACCCTCAACACTGCTTAGTATTATTATAGTTATTATTAACTTGTATGAAATATTCAAATACATTATCTTGCAACCCCAAAAGATAACTAGGGCCCTATGATTTTCGTGATGCAGAAAACGGGTTTTTTGCATTTTTTCCCTGATGAAAAAGACCCTTAAAAAAACCTGAATTTACCGTTTTACTGCTCTGAGAGTCACTTCGTGGGCATTTTGCCATTTAATTTGAGTAAAACCAGCCTCATATCATATACACACAGAGGTTTAAAGGAATTCACAGCAACCCGTCAAAATAAAAGTTTGGTTAACTTGAAGACAAAAGTAATAAGTAATAAAAAAATATTAAAACCGTATTTTTTAAGAAATAATTACAGAATATGTTTAATTTTTATAGTAAAACCCCTTTTTTGCCAACAAATAAAATGTGTTTAATTTTCATTAATTAAAAGATCAATGTTTCCTTATATAATAAAGTAATGCTAGAAATATCATAATCATTTCAACAAAAATTATACAAATATAAAAAAAAATACAAATAATAACTATATATATATATATATATATATATATATACCATTTAAACATTTAAATTATTATTTTATTTAGCAAGGATGCATTAAATTGATCAAAAGTGACAGTAATGACATTTATAATGTTACAGAAAAATTCTATTGCAAATAAATGCTGTTCTTTTGAACTTTCTGTTCATCAAAAAATCCTAAAAAAATAATAATCTTACCACAATTCCACAAAAACTTTAATTGATAATAATAACTAAATTTTTCTTAAGCAGCAAATCATCAGATTCCAATGATTTCTGAAGGGTCATGTGACACTAAAGTCTGGAGTAATGATGATAAAATTTCAGCTTTGCATCACAGGAATAAATTCCATTTCAAAATGTATTTAAATACAAAACAGTTATTTTAACTTGTATTAATATTTCACAATATTACTGTATTTTTGTATAATTTTGTTTAAATAAATGCAACCTTTGTTAAGCAAAAGAGAAAAACATCTTAAATGTAGGAAAATATTTTTTTTAACCATTTATTTAGTACTAAAAAAAGAAAGAAAACGAAAAAACGTAGGTGAACCATTTTTAGCGCTGATGCAATTTTTTTAAATTCTGTTTCAATTTTGACTATTCTAACTTTAAACTTTTTCAACTTAAATATTCGCTACATGTTTTGTTTGTTTGTTTGTTTACATGTTTGTACACATTTCAGAGCAAATACATAAATATCTAGGTACAATTAAGGCAGTAGTAAAATGAAAAAGGCATTACGTTAAGAAATTAAAAGGCAATTACATTTTAGATCACGTTTTGGCTTTCTTCTATCTGGATGTCTGTCATCCAAAATTATGTTTTAATTTTACGTGTTTATTTTTCTGTCTCCAGCTGCCAGCCGTGGCACAGAGGCTGAGGGAGAGAGAGTTCAGGGTCGGCGACCTCCTGCAGGCTCTTCTGAGATATTTTGAAGAACGTCGCACTGAGGAAGAGGTCGGGGACACGAGGAACGACCACAAGAGCCTGTTCCAGTGGCTTCTGGAGCAAGCGTAAATCACCATCACGCTGACAGCCGTCAGCCCTTAAACGATGAAGTTTCCTGTCACTTTCCAGTGATCTGCAATGTATCTGCCAAACCTAGAGGCATAGCCAGTGGAATGTGTTTATGTGTTTGTGTATTGCTCGTGCACCCGTGGCCATCCAGGGGGCGCCATAGAAACAACTGAAGTAATCTAAGAGCCGTTCGTTCAAGTGTGTGTATTGCATGCTGTGACCGAAAGTACCTTTTTGCTTGCTTTCACCTCTCTTTTTTTATCGTCACTTTGTTTTCTTTAAGATTAGACTGCATATCACGCTTTTGGCGCGCCATCACTGATGCCTACCCGTGTTTTGCTTTCACACCCTGCCGCAGCACAAAAGACGGATGGGTTTTATGAGTTGGTTTCTTGTTAGGGAATCCCCATGGCTGCAGGAAAGCTTATGTCATCTCCATACCTCTCCTTGGCGGTGATGTTTGCACTTGTCGAAGGGACCAGCCGTGCGATCCAGCGGCGCTCCAGGTCATCGCAAGGTATTCCATGACTCAAAATACATAAAAGAATCGCAGGGTAATTATAACAAACAACCCTGTTTCAGCACATTTTTGGCAACGACACTTGGATATCAGCCGTGACGGTTTAAAAATACTATTTCACTGGTAATTAGACAGAGATAGTTACTGTTGTTAAAAAATCCATCAACAAGTAGTCTCTTTTACATTCCCCTCTTGTGACGTGTTTTCCCAGTTATTTCAGTGCAATTAGCTATTCATAATGGCTTGAAATGAATCGGTGTACTTGTAAATATGCTTTTCTGGAGTTTAAAATCGAATTTAATTGTTTACAACAGACGCCGCGATCAGAATCCACACGATCCAACGCCCATAAAGAATCAAACAAGTTCACTACAATTTACAGAAAAACACAAACATACTTTTAAATCTTAAAAAGCTGCTAAACAAGTAAACCCCCTTTTGCCAAATGAGGAAACCCGCAGTAAGCTTTACTATTGAACGTTATCTAAGGGGACTTTTCTCTATTTTCTAATTTCCTCCTGGCGTCGTCCACTCATTGGAGGTTACTGTGACGCACTAGTAGTGCATTACTAAATGAGGACACATCTGCAGTGAGTACATCTGAACTAGTCACCGTCTCTGCAGTCTCTTCCACGTGGACCTCTTACTCACTGCTTGCCCTTTAGTGTGCACTACACTGAATATTGCACTTTACTGAGGAATGGTCAGACAGGCCGTTTCCTATATCTTTGTTTAGACCTCAAAAAACACTCGCTATAGCAAAACGTAAACGATAAATTGCCAACAAGTAGCAGGTGTTTGGCGCATCTAACTTATCAAGCCCCGAGCGACAAGTATCCTGTATTAAACTTATTTTCTCACTGCAGGTTTTTTTTTTGGGCGTAAAGGAGAGCTTGTCTTTTTTTTTTACTCGCTCTCATGACTGTCTAAATTTGTATGTTGCTCTAGTTTTGGAACATTTCTGTCAAAAACAAAACAAAACACAATTTAAAAAGCTCATGCAACTTCTGTGCAGTATTCTCAATAATAAAGCTTTTTTTTGCAATATAAAAAAGTGCATATACTATTAGGTTATTACACACACAAGATCTGCCATTTTTTCTATAATTTCTTAATGTTGAAATGAACTTTGGGTGAGTGGATAATACAAGTGACAAATGCTAAAAAAAAAAAAAGAATAAAAAATCTGAAAAGTTTGTTATATACTGCCATTCAAAAGTTTGGGATCAGTACGATTTTTCTGTAGTTTCTGCTTGTTTATTTGATTAAAAATACAAAAAAAGAATAATATTGTGAAATATTATTGCAATTGAAAATAGTGTTTTTCTGTTTTAATGTAATTTAAAATGTAATTTATTCCTGTGATGCAAAGCTGAAGTTTCAGCATCATTACTCCAGTCTTCAGTTTCACATGATCCTTCAGAAATCATTCTAATATGCTGAGTTATTATCAATGTTCAAACAACAGTTGTGCTGCTTAATATTTTGTTGGACCGTGTGATATTTTTTTTTTAGGATTCTTTGATGAATAAAATGTTAAAAAGAAACTGCATTTATTTAAAAATAGAAGTCTTTTCTCTTATTTTTTTTTCAGTACATTTTTTGTTTCTTTGAAAAAAATGAATACTTTTATTCACCGAGGATGTGTTGATTTCATAAAAAGTGATAGCAAAGACTTCTGTTGTTAGAAAAGATTTCTATTTTAAATAAATGTGTTTTTTGTTTGTTTGTTTTTTTACTTTTTACTTTCATCAAAGAATCCTAAAAAAAAAAGAATCACAGGCACAACTTTTTCCAATGATGATGATAAATCATATTTATGATTTATGAAGAATCGTGTGACACTGAAGACTGGCGTAATGATGCTGAAAATTCAGCTTTGCATCACATGAATAAATTATATTAAAATATATTAAAGTAGAAAACCATTATTTTAAACTGTAATGATATTTCACAATGTTACTGTTTTTTTTCTGTATTTTTAATAAGTAAAAAAAAATCTTACTGATCCCAGACTTTTGAACGGCATTTATATATATACTTTTTTTTGGTTGAACTTATGTTTTATACAGTAGTGTAGAATTTAAAAAAAATCCCCGAAGAAAGGCTGCATATGTGTTTGGAACCGCAATGAGAGCGAGTAATTAACAGCAGAAGTTTGGGTTTCCTGTTCCTTTAAGTGTTATTTTCATCCTTATAAACTTTATCTCGCTCAGTTACTGTTACAGTGCGATTCGATGATAAGAGGCAATCAGAGTTGTGAAGATTGTTGTATCTTGTGGTTTCTTTGCTGTAACACGCATGACGCGCTTTCAGCCCATGCTTCATGTATTTCTCTCTTTAAGTGTGCATGGATGTACTCTTCAGTGCTGATTCATGATCTTGTGCATGGGGCCGACGCCATATATGCTCACACTACGTGCTACTGTGGAAAAAATGCAGCATTTCTGTATTCATGCTGTTGCGTAACATCAGCGCTGCCAAATACGTTTGGATCTGCACTCACACACGGTATTTGTTTACATTCTTTTGAGATGTTTTAAAAGCTGCCATACACTGTGTTGGACACTTTCGTACGATAGCAGTATCACCTAAACAGTAACGTGGGAGAAGCGACGAAAGCTAAATCCTGTGTACGAACATTTGAGAAGGAGTTGGCACAAGCACGCCGTGACCATCAGCGCTGCCTCATTTTCAGTGGGATTGTACATGCATCAGTGCTCTTGCCGTTCTTGTAAACATTAATGCTGTAGATGATCTGCCCTTGTGTTCTTATTCCCTGTACATTCCTGTCGTTCACAAATGATCTATTGCTATTTTGTGTTGAAAGTATAATGCCGAATACACGCCATACTAAACAGATGAATATTTTGTTACTTGTGCAGTGTTCCTCCATGCTGTCTCATAGTGTAGTGGGCAAATGATACACACTGACTTCTCTATTTTCTTCCTGCCCATTTGTATAATATTGCCAAATAAGATATTTAATAATTTATGTAAGTATAAGTTGCAATGGTGAAAACACTACTTGTCCCCCCAGTGAAGTTGCTGAGTAGTTTACACATTCAAGCTTAATGCACTACACCTGTACACTGTAAAAAGCTGTGGGTAATAAAGCTTTTTCATTTGAATCGTTACGTCTGCTTATTTACTCTCGCAGAGGAATCACATTTTTCTTGATTATTTGAGATAAACAAGAGAGCCATAGAAGCATAACTTTCACAACTTCCTCCTCTATGAAACAAGCAATTAGCTGAGATAAACAGCAAAGACATCTCATCTTATAGTTCCGCAAGCTTTAGATGTCAGACACCCTTATTTTTGGTCCAACTATGGTGCCAACCTCCTACGCATTTCTGCTGAATTGTTAGTGCTTTGTGTGCTCCCTGTAACGAAGCGGAGATGAGACGAGGATCTATGTGCAGGAGTTTATTGAACATCCAAGGAAAACAACAAAAAACCCAGTATGGGGAACACTGAGAAACCAGGCAAGAACGGGGAGCAACCATCACAGACATTAAC
>JAHKKF010516380.1:0-10921 GCA_019740295.1 Labeo calbasu | reverse complement strand
TTTTACTACTACAAAACAACTATTACAGTTTTACTACAATAAAGCTAAGGTTAATTTTCGTAAGGGTACCATGGTTATGGTTAGTGTGGCAAAATCATGGTTAATTTGCTGTTACCATGGTTTAACTACTGAATATTAAAGGAGAAGTCCACTTCCAGAACAACAGTTTACAAATAATTTACTCACCCCCTTGTCATCCAAGACGTTCGTGTCTTTCTGTCTTCAGTCGTAAACATTTCAGGATTTTTCTCCATATAATGGAATTCATTGGTGCCCCGATTTTGAACTTCCAAAATGTAGTTTAAATGCAGCCTCAAAGGGCTCTAAACGATCCCAGCTGAGTAAGAAGGGTCTTATCTAACGGAACGATAGGTCGTTTTTTCGAAAAATAAAAATTTGTATAATTTTAGGGAAGTAACACGGAACATATTAATTATATTTTGCTAAAATGAACAAAATGACTCGAAAAAAGATTTGTTCATTTTGCTGAACGAGACTCAAAGGTCGAGTCGTAAAATGATCCGAACTTCCCATCACTACTACGAATCATCTAAGTTCATTGTCTGTATACTCTGGCTAAAAAAGGTAGAGTACGGCGAATTATAATGGCGAATTCTTATTTTCTCCTACAACTTCAGAATCATCCGACATCGTTGTACCTTTTTGTTTGTTTGACTTTTCAGCATTTGACTTACTTGCACTTTCTTAGTCTTTGCGTGTTCGCTTTGTAAACACTGGGTCTGTAGCTCCGCCTACGTTCGGCGTGACCTTTCAACGTGATTCAATAGTACGTGAACGTGCATCCCAGAACCTGTGCTACACGAGCTTTTGTGCTTTAAAATTATACAAATTTTTATTTTCCAAAAAAATGTCTGATCGTTTCGCTAGATAAGACCCTTCTTCCTCGGCTGGGATTGTTTAGAGCCCTTTGAGGCTGCATTTAAACTACATTTTGGAAGTTCAAAATCGGGGCACCAATGAATTCCATTATATGGAGAAAAATCCTGAAATGCTTTCCTCAAAAACCATAATTTCTTTACGACTGAAGACAGAAAGACATGAACATCTTGGATGACAAGGAGGTGAGTATGAATTGTTGTTCTGGAAGTGGACTTCTCCTTTAACCATGTTTTTTTTTGTTTTGTTTTGTTTTTGTTTTATTTGTAGTGAACAGAGAATTTTTATAAAGGGTGGCAGAAATGTTGGGGAAGATACATGAACACAAGACTTGACAAAATAACACACACAAATATGGGGTCTAATGTTAGCGGTTAGCGCACTAACGTATAGGGCAACTGCACCACTGGCAACCCGAGTTTGAGTCCCGACTTGTGGTCCTTTGCCAATCTCGTTCCCAACTCCCCACCCCATGCTTTCCTGTCCTTCTCTACTGTTCTGTCCATTAAAAAGCATGAAAAAGGCCCCCCAAAAAGAAAAGAAACACCTCATACATGACCACTCTCAAGTAAGGGGTTTCCTTGCTTAATCCCTTATGTACACTGCACACATCTGTGATATAGTCACCGCAGCTGATTTCTAGTCTAGTCAAGTCGCTATAGTCAGGGCTTGTGTTTATATCAGCCGTGAAGCAGCACGTTTCAGAAGCGTCTCTTAACACTGCTTTGCTAAAGATACACACCTACATCTCCTTCACTTAAAAATAATGGCTAGTTGGCGCTGATAGCCTTGCGGTTAGTGCACCAATGTATAGCACAATTGTGTTTGCAGTGACCCGACTTTGATTACCGTCTCAAGGTCCTTTGCCAATCTCACTCTCCCCTCTCTCTCCGCCCCATAATTTCCTGCCATTTCTCTACTGTCCTGTTTAATAAAGCATCCTACCAACATCCATCGGCGTGATTTATCACAAGAGGGAAAAATTACATTTTAGTTGCATAACATCGGTTAATGGAAAGAAATTTCGCAATAGTTTTTTATGCAACACTTATCAAATGTCCCAACCCTGATAGCACACATACATCACAGAGATGTCTATTTTACGTTTGCATTTATCTGCAAGACATAATTTTTAGAGTGTTTGCTCAACTGCAATAAGTCTACAGGACGTTTCCTATCAGATGTCAAACAGACGTCTATTAGATGTCTTTAAGATGTTTATGATTTAGAATGTATGTAAAACAGACATCTTACAGATGCCCGGCAGATGTTTGTACACAGCAGTTTCTTTCCAGATCAAGTGATCTTTAACAGACATCTTATAGACGTTTGTGTGCTATCTGGGAAAAGTTTTGCACAAATCTGTAATGGAAACACACGTACATCACAGAGACGTCTATTTGACATCTGCATTTACATCTGCAAGACGTATTATTTAGAGTGTTTGCTCATCTGCAACGTCTGTTGGATATTTCCTATCAGATGTCAAATAGACGTCTATTAGATGTCTTTAAGATGTTTATGATTTAGAATGTATGTAAAACTGACATCTGAAAGACATCTGAAAGACATCTGTCAGACGTTTGTACACAACAGATGCTTTCCAGATCAAGAGATATTTAACAGACATCTCACAGACGTACGTGTGCTATCTGGTATAGTATGGTTAAATATTGAGAAATACATACATGCAGAGTTCCTCTCATAGAGCAGATGTTAGCATGTTTTGCTATGCTAACGGTGTGATACTATAAACATCATAGGGCACAGAAATATTGGTAAATTCCATTAGTGTTTGAAGTTAGCATGCTGTTAAGCTAACAGTGAAAATTGTTTTTAATTGATTCCAAAATGGTTTGCTGTTAGCATGTTGCTAAGCTAACAACATAGTACTCTACAGAGAATATAATTGACTTTATGCTGCTACTTTTCAGTATTGCGATGTCTGCCATATTATGTTTTCACTGAGCTTGTTGCAATGCATTCTGGGATAGGCTGCAATATAAACATAAAATCATAAGGTTGCCACCTACATTTTAAAACAGCGACCTGTTAGATGTTGTCTTGGTAGGCAGCACAATCTAAAATCTTCACTTTTTCTCTTTGCAATGCTTATTAGCATGCTTGCTTGGAAAGTCATCCTATTTGTTTAGTCCAAAGCACGTCCGATGCATATTTAAAAGGAACAGCTGTGCACACATGAAAAGATGTGATTGGCAGCTGTGAGGCTTAATGGTGTACTTTAAAGTACCGGTTTGGGTTAATGTACCTGTAAATATTGCTAAGCGCGATTGCATTACATTAAACAAATGGATATTTAAAACAAACGGTGGCAGGTTGAGTGCTTTCAAAGGCAATTAACCCTTTTGCCAAATACACTTCCATCAAGGTTTAGGCTTTCGGAAAGCTTCAAGAACATCGTAATGACAAGGTTTGAATCATTACCCAATTGCAACTGAGTAAGTTTACTAGAAGTACACTTATTCAAGGAACATCCCTCAGGAGTGCTGAACTTAAAATGACCCAACAAATTGGTCTGGAAAGCTTTCAGTCCTGGTACATTCATGGCCAGAAACCCTGCAAAATTCCACACATCGCCCCACAGTGTCAACATGCATAATGACAACATCCCGTGGTGCCGCTCGCAGGGCAACCTGCATTGGTGTTTTGTGCAAACGTGCTTTGATCTAAAATGCCGGTTCTTATTCACCTCCACATGGTTTCAAGGAACATTAATTTCGGAGGCCGAGACATAAGAGTGGTGAAACCTCGCTGCCGTGATGTTCCCGAACACACACGCCCCTGCTGGTATGGATTCAGTTCCTTGAGAGCGTCTCTGAACAAGACCCTAGATGATTATGGTGGTTAGTGTGACAGTGTTTTAAAAGCCTTTTCCAGTAGGTTCACTTTTCTGTTTTAAATTATATCCTTAGCATTTGAGTGTTGTCAGTTAGAATGTGAACTTTATTTTATGCTTATGTCTGGTGTAGATATGGTGTAACTGTAGGTTGTTTATGGTTGCCAATCAATCTTGAAACTCTGCATTTATACGTGGTAAAAGGATCTAAAGCAATGTTAAATGTAAATATTACACTTATCTCATATTCTCCTCATGCACATGACATGGTGTTCTAAAGACACAATGCTGAAGTTAAAAGAAGTTTAGCTTTTAAAAAACGCATCTCGTGACTTTACGTTTACGTTTTTCCTTTCCGCTGCTAGTGTCGCAATTTCAATGCAAAAATGTATTCTGTGATGAACTGTTTCACTGTTGAGAAATACAACAGTCATTCAAAAATACAAAAATATCATTCAAAAATACAGAATTCTAAAAATGCAGGGCTCAAGTTAAATAGTTCAACTTTAAAAAAAAAATGTGTTTATGATTTTGCAACTTTTATGCCATTGCTTATAACACAGTTAACACAGGGGTGGAGCTAGGGTTGACCACCCCACTCACAACTGCTGCTTCTGTCTCTTTTTTTTCTTGACAAGAAGTGTTTATTTAGTCGCAGAAAGTCTTTGTGACCACATCAAACAGGAGACTTTTCAGTCGCACACTTCAACGGCAGGCGCTAGTCAAACCAGTGCAGGAAAGCTACAGGGGACTATGTGGGATTAATCGTGATTATTCATGGTTAATTTCAGAAAAATGTGTGATTATTTACTTTTTATTTTTTAATCGACTGACAGTACTATTAAAAAATAGAAGTATCGCATAAGAAACGAGTGATGCAAAATTCCGAAACAAAATCCATTCATTCACAAAAAAAGTTTTAATGCTTATTTGGGGGTTGATTTTGACTGTGAAAAAAAAGGTTTTGCAAATAATGGGAGAATTTGACAAATAAATTCGTCCATGCGCGTCAAAAAATCATGTGACCTTGCACAATGGGGTGGCATAACATGACTATCCAGCGGACCGGTCTTGTTACGCAGCATCTGAAATGTTGTTATGGTCATTCTTAAATGCCCAAGTAAAGTCTGTTATCAAAGTATTTGTTTATTTTATTTATTTAATTTATTTATTTATTTTTACCTTTATTATGACAGGATAGTAGAGAGCTGACAGGAAACAAAGTTTGAGAGAAAGGTGGAGGGATCGGGATTCGAACACCCTAAGCCCCCTTGGCTTCTCCAATTTTTTAGAGTGTTTGCTCATCTGCAAAACATCTACAGGACGTTTACAATCAGATGTCAAATAAACGTCTATTAGACGTCTTTAAGATGCTTATGATTTAGATTGTATGTAAATCTGATATCCCTGATATCACACGTACATCTCGGAGACGTCTATTTGACGTCTGCAAGACGTATTTTGCTCATCTGCAATACGTCTATTGGACGTTTCCTGTCAGATGTCAAATAGACGTCTATTAGATGTCTTTAAGATGTTTATGATTTAGAATGTATGTAAAACTGCCAGATGTTTGCACACAGTAGATGCTTTCCAGATCAAGAGATCTTTAAGAGACATCTTGCAGACGTAATGTGCTATCTGGGATCTTACAGATGTCTGTCAGATGTCTGTGCACAGCAGATGCTTTTCAGATCAAGTGATCTTTAACAGACATCTTGCAGACATACGTGCACTATCTGGGTGGAGTCATCTATTTGACATCTGCATTTACATCTAGAAGACATTTTTTTGTGTTTGCTCATCTGCAGGACGTTTCCTCTCAGATGTCAAACAGACGTCTATTAGATGTCTTTAAGATGTTTATGATTTATAATGTATGTAAACCTGACATCTTACAGACGTCTGGCAGATGTTTGTAGCCCAGCAGATCATGGCGTGGCTTAACATGACTATCCAGCGAACCAGCATCTGAAATGTTGTTACCCTGATAGCACACATACATCACAGAGACGTCTATTTACACGTCTGCATTTACATCTGGAAGATGTTTTTTTTAGAGTGTTTGCTCATCTGCAGTACGTCTATAGGACGTTTCCTGTCAGATGTCCAATAGATGTCTATTAGATGTCTTTAAGATGTTTATGATTTTGAATGTATATAAAAACTGACATCTTTGTATGTTGTATGTTTGTACACAGCAGACGCTTTCCAGATCAAGTGATCTTTAACTGACATCTTGCAGACATACGTGTGCTATCTGGGTATATGGTCATTCTGAAATGCTCAATTAAAGTCTGTTGTCAAAGTATTTAATTTTATTTATAAATGTTTTTTTTTTTTAAGATTAATTTTTGGTGTTTTATGCATTTATTATGAAAGGATAGTGGAGAGCTGACAGGAAAAGAAGCGGGAAGGGATCGGAAACAGTCCTCGAGGCTGGTTTCGAACTCGGGACGCCCATAGCGCAACGCCACTGTATGTTGGCACATTTGCCCACAAGGCTATCGGCCTCTGTTTCATTGCCTCCCAGAACCATCTTACACAGCTACGTTCCAAAACAGCAGGAATCTACCTTCAAAAGCAAATATTTTGTTTTGCATTTATTGTGTTTCGTCTGCTCAGTCCGAGGCTCAACTAATTTATTATATAAAATTTATTCTATTTAGTGGCTTCTCCTATTTTTTTTAGTGAAATGTATTACCAGCTTATCAGGAAGTGACAATTTTGATCTCTTTAACTCGTATGAAAACGGTGCTTATTTGCAAATATTTTGTGTGATGTTCCAGTTTTGCACATATATGTTAAATTCACAACTTTGGATGGAAACCCAGCTATCAATACCACACATGGTTCAAAAGAACACACATACAGTATCTCACAATAGTACACTCCTCACATTTCAGCAACGTTTTTAGTATATACTTAAGGAGCAATACTATAGAAATGAAACTTGGATATATTTTAGATATATTCTTGGATATATTCTGCTTGACAGGACCATACAAAGTTGTGTATCTTGTATTCGAGCAGTTAAAATTTGGTGCTTTGAGTACAATTCTCTCATACAGACCACTGGATGTTCAACAAGGCACCTCATGTGCTAGTGGTTGTCATATATTTTATTACGGAAATCTTACATGTTGTTATTATTGCAGCAACGAGTTTTATTGAAATGGCTCCTTCTGTTATTTTTGTTCCATATAGTTTCCTTGCATCATTGATCAGCCAAGAAGATGACATAATGTGATTGATTGTACCATGTGGGAGAAAAGCCTTTGTATGTAAATGTGGTTGAGGATGTGCATTGAGTTTGTAAGATTAGTTACTACTGTGTGTGTGTTCGTTTTGTTGCTCTTTCTTAGGAAGTTTGAATGTGTGAGGTGTGTATTTGCAATCAGTGCATGTAGCACATATCACCCAAGTTGCAGGTTCCTTTCCTGGGTGAAGCTTCTGGCTGTTTGGTGCTGATAATGGGGAGTAATTACTGGAGGACATGTGGAGTTTAAACAAAGAGAGACTCGAGCTCTCTCAGATTATAGCTACCGTATCTTCAGCTTAATTAGAGCCATTCATTTGAGCAGTTTACTTTAAAAAAGATTCACTAAATGGTGTTCTTTCGAAATAGCCTGTATTCACAATAGTCTTTCAATACAACAGTTTATGGTGTATCATGATCTGCATATTATTGTAGTAATTTAGTATTGTGTTCTGTGCATTTATTAGTAGTTGCTAATGCAAGCATGATTATTTTATTTCATTTTTTTTTATTTTATTTTATCTATTTTTTAGTCTTCAGTTTTCGTTCAGGTCCTTAAGGTTAAGCTAGGATTATTTTATTTTATTTACCTCTTTTTGTGCAGTGGCACTTCGGTGCATGACAAAAACAGATGACTCGGTGCTTTGCGCGTTAGGTACCCGTCACAGCTAAATCGCTTCCTTTGATAGGTGACTCATGAAGGTTTCCAAAACCCTCGAGCGAGCGGATTAGACGAATGCTGCTCATCACAGTGAATGCCGATACGCTGGAGTTTTCTGCCGGCTGGGAGGGAGTTTTGTTGGTTTGGTCTTGTGCTAGAGCTGGAGGCTAATCCCACCGTTGAGCCCTGTCAGTAATAGCTTTCACAAATACAACAATAAACACTTTAGATTGCTCCCCGCAGACTGTGCTCGCATTCTCATGAAGGCATGTACATTTTTTTTTTTTTTTTTTTTTTGCACTTGTCTGGTCTCATTCTGTCCTCCTTTGGCGAGTGGCACAAGGTATTTCATTCCGTTTTTATTTGGTTCGGTCACACAACATGTCACATAAGGGATTTCACGACTGCAGGAGGTTGAATGTATTACTGCATCTTGTCATAATGATGTTGTGTTTTGAGGCGTGCAGTTCAGCGAAAATCAGTCAACGTCAAAACAGAACAGGGTTTAGTTTGAATTATGGTTTTTAGTGCTGTTTGCTAAGCAACTTTGGCACACAACCTATTTGTGAAAAATCTACAATAGACTGACATTAAAGAAGGGAATAAAACAGTCTAGAGACCTGAATATAAGCATAAGAGCAGTGTACTAATCATGCTTAAAAACTCCCCAGAAACCTATAAAAGCTGTAAAATACTGTGCTAATCATGCTAAAACCTTTTAGAAACCTATAAAAGAAGTATAGTATTGTGCTAATCATGTTAAAAACTCCTTAGAAACTAATAAAAGCAGTATAGTAATGTGCTAATCATGCCAAAAAAATCCTGCAGAAACCCATAAAAGCAGTATAGACATGAGCTAATCATGCTACAAACCCCTCACAAAGCCATACCCTGATACTCACGTCCCTGATACACACGTACTGTACATCTGCCAGATGTCTGTTACAGATCTCTTGATCTGGAAAGCATCTGCTGTGTACAGACGTCTGATAGACGTCTGTAATATGTCAGTTTTACATACATTCTAAATCAAACATCTTAAAGACATTTAATAAATGTCTATTTGGCATCTGAAAGGAAACGTCTAATAGACGTATTGCAGATGATCAAACACTCTAAAAAACGCATCTTGCAGTTGTAAATGCAGACGTCAAATAGACGTCTCCCTGATAGCACACCCAGATAGCACATGTACGTCTGCAAGATGTCTGTTAAAGACCACTTGATCTGGAAAGCATCTGCTGTGTACAAACATCTGACAGACATCTGTAAGATGTCAGTTTTACATACATTCTAAACCATAAACATCTTAAAGACATCTAATAGACGTCTGTTTGACATCTGATAGGAGGCGTCATATAGACGTAGCAAACATATAAAAAATATATAAAAAATATGTCTTGCAGATGTAGATACAGATGTCAAATAGACATCTCCGAGATGAATGTGTGCTATCAGGGCACATACATCACAGAGGCTTCTACATGACATCTGCACTTACATCTGGAAAACATATTTTTTAGAGTGTTTGCTCATCTGCAATACATCTATAGGACATTTCCTATCAGATGTCAAATACACATCTATTAGATGTCTTTAAGATGTTTATGATTTAGAATGTATGTAAAACTGACATCTTACAGACATCTGTCAGACGTTTGTACACAGCAGATGCTTTCTAATTCAAGTGATCTTTAACAGACATCTTCCCTGATAGCACACGTATATCTCAGAGATGTCTACTTGACGTCTGCATTTACATCTGCAAGACGCATTTTTTACGTAGTTTGCTCATCTGCAATAGATCTATTGGACATTTCCTATCAGATTTCAAATAGATGTTTATTAGATGTCTTTAAGATGTTAATGATTTGAAATCTATGTAAAAGTGACATCTTAAAGACGTCTGTCAGATGTTTGTACACAGCAGATGCTTTCCAGATCAAGTGATCTTTAACAGGCATCTTGCAGATGCACATGTGCTATCTGGGTTGTCATAGTATACTGTTGTTCCAGCTTCAGTGTTGCAGAAATAGAACAGTTTCTTAAATGGAGTCATCTGTTGCTTGTCATGTATTGCCACCATGGATGGTTCCGTGATTGCACCCATACATCACAGAGACGTTTTTTTGACATCTGCATTTACATCTGGAAGACGTATTTTTTTTTTTGTATGTTTTCTCATCTGCAATATACCTATAGGACATTTCCTATCAGATGTCTATTAGATGTCTTTAAGATGTCTATGATTTAGAATGTATGTAAAACATCTTGCAGACGTATGTGTACTATCTGGGTTAGGACACTTAATTAATTTAGTGGGGAAAAAAGTGAATTTGTGTTGTGCCTTGTCTGCCATGTTAGGACATGGTGTAACAACTTAGATGATTATGTTAATCATGCTAAAAGTCCCTCAAAAAAACAAAACAGCTACATAGAAATGAGCTAACATGCTAAAGCCCCCCAGAACACTCTTACTTATATATTAAGTACTTATATATATTAAGTAGTATATTAAGTATTAAGTACTAATATATTATAAAGCTGAGATTTATAAAGGTTTTACTAAATAGGTTTCTTTTCTTTTTAATAATGTTTTCATTCTGAAGAAATCATGTTACAAGTAAAGTTGAAAAGTAGAAGTTTCTGGCCTTCATATCAGCTTGCACTGTGTACAGTATTATGGAAAAGCACAAATAAGAAAATATCGTTGTAACTGCTGCTGGAAGACTCTTATCTTCTGACAACAAACCCTTACCGCCTCACGCAGCATAACCTCAGTCAGGTGATGGTATCTTAGAGTCATCACTGTAACCTACTGCCAGATTCTTCATTCACTGCAGGTTCCCTTCATCGTAATGGGCTTGTGAGAGTTTTTGTTTGTGCAATATTAAATATTTCACCTCAAAAAGAGTTTTGTCATAATTTGCTCATTCTGTTGTCATTCCAAACCTTTCAAGACCTACTTTTTTAGTTTAAAACAAAACAACGTTTAGTAGATTTTTCTAGCTGTTCCTCTCCTTGTAGTAAAAATATGTTGTTCTAAATCGAGTGAATTGCAATATATTTGATATATTCCCAAGCCTTATGACACAGTAGATTTTAACACTACAACATGTTGTCCTATTTGGAGCTTGACAGCCCCAGTTGTTGTCTACTATTTTGAAAATAGCAGCTTGGACATTCTGCTTGCTGGATTGATATGATTGATTGATTTGTTTGTTTGTATGTATGTATGTATGTATGT
>JAHKKF010516378.1:25936-62147 GCA_019740295.1 Labeo calbasu | reverse complement strand
TTATTTATATTTATACACTTATGTTTTCAGTTTTTATTTTAAATTTTAGTTTCAGCTATTTTCTGTGCTTTTTAATAATTATTTGTATTTGTAAAAAAATTTATTTTTATATTACATTATATAAATATCATGTATTCATACTACTTTATATATAAATTTATAATTACTACTTTATATATACACATTTATATATATAATTTATATATAAATTTATATTTAGCTTTAATTTTTTGTTTGTCATTTTTATTTTTATATTATATTATTTACATAAATATGTATTCATACTATTTATAGAATTTATTAATATTTTGAATCAGCTTTTTTATATTTTAAGTTTCAGCAATTTTCTGTGCTTTTTTAAACCTTTAAATTATTTTTTATTTTATTGTTTTTTTATTTTATTTTATTGAAAATGGTTTGCCTTAATAATATTATTTCATAATTTTGTCATGCGTTTTGTACTTGTATTTATTAAATATATTTCTATATAGCTTTAATGTATTGTTCTTTTTATTTCAGTTTAGTCTTTAAACTTAAACCTAATGTCTAATTTTTGTAAAAGTTTTCATTTTACATTTTTCATATAATATTTACATTTTACTTTATTTGAATTACTGAAAATAGTTTGTAATAGTTTTAGTTAACAATACAGTCTAAAACACTGCTCAGATTTGCTCAAGATACCAAAGTCAAAGTAATTTCAATATGATCTCAAACATTTCTCATCAAACGATCTGTAAGTATCATCTGATGTATCAAAAGTAATTCATCCCACTCCATCTAACAGACATAATAACCGCAAACAGCTAGCATACTCAGAACACCTTGATCACAGTATCAAACCACCTTGGCAACCAAAAAGAAAAAGCTGCTACTTAAATGAATCATAACAGAGCTCCATTAAGCATACTGAGACATAGGGAAGAGTAAGACATAGAGAGAGGAGAGAAAGACGAAACACTGACCCTGAAGACGAAGTGACTTTGACATCACTGATAGCGGCTCTGAAAGCAGCACAGCTGCATCTCTTTTATTGATCGAATCAAGGCTTTTCACACCCAACAGATAAAAGAGAGTGTGTGTGTGTGTGTGCACGCTCATAAAAACATCAGATATCACAACAAAATCTAATCCTGATCGCTTTGGCACCAAGGTTTTGGCTTATATAGAGCTGATACAGAGTCAAATGAATCTCGCAAAACACAAATATGAGACACAAAAATATTAGATTATGTTTTGCACAAAACAATTAAGCCTGTGTTAGCATGAGTTTGAGATGAAAATATCTATTTTCTTGCAAAAACCATTATTTTTGCCATCATTTTGTTGATAAACACTGGCTTTGAAACAATTTTCATTCAGAAACTGGTAGCAAATTTCACAAATAATTACACAGAAGCTAAACTAAAAACTGAAGAAAAACAAATATAAAAAAAACTATTTAGTTACTTAATTTTTTAACTTTGACTGAAATAAAATAAAATTTTTTAAAAAATTAAAAAAAAAAAAAAAAAAAAAATTAGGTTATCACAATGTACTAAAACAACTAAACTAAAACTACAAACAAAAAAATAAAAAAAATCCTAAAAATGACAACAAAATTACTAAAACTAATTAAAATAAAACCAAAACATAAAAATGAAAACTTACTAAAAATATTAGTAAAAACTATAATACAAAATACCACTGTAAACAGCAAGTACCACATTGAATTAAATTAAAAAAAATAATAATTCAATGTTGTTAATTAAGTAAAAATGTAGTTCATTTAATTAAGATAAAAAAAGACTAAAATAATATTTTTGTAAAGATTTATATCCAATAGTTACATTTAATTGTATTGAAAATGGTTTGTCTTAATAATAATAATAATATTTATTAATATTTTTAATTCATTTTTTTCATTATTTTGTCATGTGTTTTGTACTTGCATTTATTTAATATATTTTTATATAGCTTTAATTTATTGTTATTTTTATTTCAGTTTAGTCTAAAAACCTAAACCTTCAGAAACTGGTAGCAAATTTTACAAATAATTACAAATAATTACACAGAAGCTAAACTAAAAGCTGAAACTACAATAAATAAATAAATAAATAAATAAACAAATAAAAAATATTTTGTTACTTAAAAAAAAAGTAACTTTAACTAAAAATATAATATAAAAAACTTGTTTCAACTTATTTAACTTCTTTTTTAAATTTACATGGTGTACTAAAACACCTTAACTAAAATTAAAAAACCTATATAAACAAAAAAAGACAACAAAATTACTAAAACTAACTAAAAGCAAAATATAAAAATAAAAACTTACTAAAAAATATGAGTAAAAACTATAATACAAAATACCACTGTAAACAGCATTTAATTAAATTTAAAAAAAATAATTCAGTGTTGTTAATTAAGTAAAAATGTAGTTAATTTAATTAAAACGTTTTAATTAAGATAAAAAAATAATATTAATATGAAATAATATTTTCTTGTAAAACATACTACACAATATTTGTTTTTTTTTTACTTTTTATTTTTCTTATTCCAATAGTTTTTTGATTTTTTTATTTACAACTTACAAAAATCATGTTTTACGGTGATGATGATGCTAAAATTACACAATGTAAAAATAATCGAATGATAATCACTACTAAGAATCATGAAAATTACAGTAAAATCAAAAATAAAATTTTAAATGCATTACAGAAAATAGAATTTTGGAGATAAATGTGACCCTAGACCACAAAACCAGTCATTAGAGTCATTTTTTTATAAATTGAGATTTATACATCATCTGAAAGCCAAATAAATAATTTCCATTGATGTTATGGTTTGTTAGGAGTGCAAAAAAATCAAAATATTGAGAAAATCACCTTTAAAGTTCTTAGCAATACATATTACTAGCTTTGCTATATTTATGGTATAAAAGTTCTTCATGGAACATGAAGTTATTATCCTAATGATTTTTGGCATAAAAGAACAATTGATCATTTTGACCTATACAATGTATTTTTGGCTATTGCTACAAATGTACAGTACCCATGCTACTTAAGACTGATTTTGTGGTCCAGGGTCACAGATGTTTAATGTTTAATTAGCATAAGGAAAAATTATTTTCTTTATGCACACTGTGATTTCTTTGATTTGATTTTCCCAGATATATTTCCATTAGTTTAACCTCATCAGTACATGTGCGGACAGTCGTGTGTTTGGACGCCCGTGGGCGTTTACTCATGACCCTCTCTGGGTTTTATGCCGGACCCCTGTGAGTCAGTGAACAGCTGAGGGATTCTGGGAAAGATCTGCAGTCAAATGAACACCAGTGACTGTAGGCCTACAGGGAGGAAGCTGAATAGAAAAATGAAGAGCGGATGATAACCATGCCAGAAAGAGCGCGAGCGAGTGTATGTGTGAGTGTGTTCCTCCGCAGATGTGCTGAAGTCTTTGTGCAGTGAAGTGGGACGTCTGACCGCTGTCGTGACAGAGCGCGTTTGGAAAAGCCTGAAATAATTCCAGCTGCCTGCTGAAGGTTTGTGAACGATGCTGGACTAAAAATACTAGCCTTATGCACTGAATAGTGCACCCAAAAATGGAAATTTTCGGAAATAGCATTCCATCACTTGCTCACCAACAGATACACTGCAGTGAATGGGTGCCGTCAGAATGAGAGTCCAAACAGCTGATTAAAACATCACAATAATTCACAAGGAATCCACACCACTACAGACCAACAATGAACATCTTGAGAAGACAAAACCAACGTGTTTGTAAGAAACAAATCCATCATTAAGACATTTTTATCTTATGCCAGCCAAAACACGAGTCTTTTTTTCTACACTTTAAAATAGCAGGTTTTTTTAAACAAGTGCAAATGTAAATTTAAACAAGCAACTTGCGATTAGAATTTAAATTAATTTATCTAATCGAGGTGTTGGTTCATTTTGTTTTTCCATTTTGATGTACTAAAACAACTAAACTAAAAAAAAAAAAAAAATCTATTTCATATATATATATATATAACAAAAATGCCTAAAATTGACACACAACAAAATTACTAAAACTTTAACTAAAATTAAAATGAAAGCACAAAATAAAAATAAAAACTGTAAACAGCAAGTACCACACTGAATTAAATTTAAAAAAAAATTATTAAAAAGTTTTAATTAAGATTAAAAAAGACTGAAATAGTATTTTCATGATTTTTTTACTTTTTAATTTTTTTTTTCATTCCAGTAATTTTTAGATTACTTACAAAAAACATGTTTTATAGAGTTGATGATGCTGAAATAACACAATGTAAAATGACTCTAATTAAGGTGTTGTTTTATTTTGTTGAATAATTCAGCTATTAGAGCTTCATATCACCTCGCCACATTCTCAAACGGTGATACGGACTGTTTTAAAACACTTAATCAGTGATATAAGAAAGTATTTCTACTCACAAGAATGATTTATAACCATTTATTTATACATTATAAGTGGAATAATTGACTTAATTCTATTGAATTTCTGAATATTGCATGGCTCTTTTAAATTCTTGATTCTGATTGGTCAGTTGAGTCTTTGAATGTTCACATTTGTTTTTGCATAATGACCATTATAATGTATATTTGACCTTTGTCAAATGACCTCCTTTACTATCTAATGGCTAAAAAAAGGGATAAAAATTACTTAGGGAAATTTCAAAATTAATTTCAGGAAGCGCATAAACATTTTGATAGTTGGTCAATTAAGGCAAAAACAAAAACAAAAACAAAAAACAATTAAAACATCACTTAGAAGAACAAGGGATGTTTAATGATTATATAAAAAATTATTCATAATAATATGTAAATAAATATTGGAATATTTATTCCAATATTTATTTACATAAAATATATATATATATATTTGTTTAATTGATTAAAGGAATATTTCACCCAAATATGAAAATTTGTTGACCTCCCAGGGTCATCCGAGATGTAGATGAGTTTGTTTCTTCATCAGATTTGGAAAAAATGCTCACCAAAGGATCATCTGGAGTGAATGGGTGCCGTCAGAATGAGAGTCCAAACATCATCATGACATTTTTAACTTCAACCAGCCAAAATACGAGTCCATAATAATGCTTCCTCCAGTGAAAAAGTCCATCTCTCACATTAAAAACTTCACAAATATCTGTTTAGAGCTGTTTTTGGACTGTTTTGGCTTGTAAAAAGTCCTTGATCTGTACAGATCTCTCTCTTGATTCAGACCAGATTATAGAATTATAATCTATATATAGTCAAAATTGTCTTCTCAAGATGTTAACTGATGGACTGGAGTGGTGTGGATTACTTGTGGATTATTGTGATGNTTTTGTCAGCTGTTTGGACTCTCATTCTGACGGCACCCATTCACTGCAGAGGATCTGTTGGTGTTGCAATGATGCATTCTCCAAATCTGATGAAGAAACAAACTCATCTACATCTTGGATGGCCTCAGAGTGAGTAAACTATCAACAAATTGTCATTTTTGGGTGAAATATTCCTTTAATCAATTAAACAAATCTGTAAACAAGTAGCTGTGCAACAAAATACTGCATATGGGTCAAAGACGTTAAGATGTCCACATCAAACGAAATTTACAAAAGATTTTATGCCCACAGAAAGCACATTACATGTAAGTAAAGTGTCTACTTTTAAGGTTTTAATTAAGTTTTTGGACAATAAAATGTCAAAATTTGATTGAAATATGTTACATTGTGATTCAGTGTAACACAATATTTATGTGCAAATTCAAACAACATGCTTATTCTGACTTGTACATATTAAAATATATAAAAGAATAATGGAGCATATTAAATTTTATTGTGTTTTAAATTAGTAAAAAATTCTTACTGACAAATGGGCAAAACCTAGGATAGTGGCAAATCTTAAAAATGTAGAATTACAAATAATTAGTATTTGGGGTAAATGTAATACATTTTTTAATATGTAATAAATTGATTTTTGTTGTAGATATGCCTGACAAGATCGTTACACTGAATGACATTTTAGTGGGTGTCTTCTGTAAATTAGGGAAAAACGTATGACATTTATTTTTTGCTCCGAAAAACAAAAACAAAATTAAAATTGCAATAAAATTTAACAGAAAACTTTTTAATTTTTTTTGGAAAAAAATCCAACAATTTAAAGCAGGATTACACTTACTGTTTTTATGCTTTATTTCATATATATGCAATATTCCAATATTTATTTACATATTAATATTATAATTATTCATAATTATTATGAATAATTATAATATTATATTATTTCTATAATCATTAAACATCCCTTGTTCTTCTAAGCAATGTTTTAATATGTTTTAATTGACCAACCACTAAAATGTTATGCGCTTCCTGAAATTAATTTTGAAGTTATTTTTATATTTTTATATATTTTTAAAGCCATTACATAGATAAGGAGGACATCTGACAAAGGTCAAATGTACATTATAATGATCATTATGCAAAAATATATATGTGCTATATGAACAGTCAATGATGCAACTGACCAATCAGAATCAAGAATTTAAAAGAGCCATGCAATCATTTTCAGAAATTCAATAGAACTCAACTTATTCAACTTATAAATAAATGGTTATAAATCATTATTGTGAGTAGAAATACTTTCTTATATCACTGATTAAGTGTTTTAAAACAGTCCGTGTCACCGTCTGAGAATGTGGCAAGGTGATATGAAGCTCTAATAGCTGAATTATTCAACAAAATTAACCAACACCTTAATTAGAGTCTTGTGGTATAAATTAATCTAAATTCTAATCACAAGTTGCTTGTTTACATTTCCATTTGCACTTGTTTAAAAAGCTGTGCTATTTTTAAAGTGTAGAGGAAAAAAAGCAATGACTGAGCAGGGTCTGTTCATTAGAATAATGCAATTATGAACGCATCTCCGACGAGAGCTTTAATGAAATGAGTAGTCAGATTGTTCTAGTCCTAATGAGCTCTCAAAATCATGCATATCTGAAACCACGACAAGACAGAAACAAGGAAAGCAAATAAACATGTACTCGGCTGTCGGCACGGGACAAGACGGCATGGAATTTGAGCTTACGGTAATTCCACGGAGCGTCTGCCCTCGGTTAAGAGCTCAGATGTTGGGCTAATCTCGCTGTGTTCGGGGTCAGATACGGGCTGATAGAGCGACCCCAACACCTGCCCTTCATGCTGAGAGAAACAAGAACAATGAATGCTTTGATTCACCAGAAGCGGATAATCTAGACAACTCAAAAAGGCAGCTACTTCAACACAGGTCTTTAAAGAATCCATCATTTTTCTGCTGCTTCAAAGAATCCGGAAACCAAAACACTGCACTGAGAAACCCAGAATCAAACATTAAAAACATTTTTAATCTTTAAAGAACCATATACAACTCAAGAACCGGATTTACCAAAAATGGTTCTTTATAAGAAGAGAAGCTATTTTTGTCTTGTTTTCCAATACAAATATCAAAGTCAAAGTCAAATTTATTTCTATTGTGCTTTTCACAAAACATATTGTTTCAGTGCAGCTTCACATGAAATCATGATGTTAATGTTTATTTTGCATAAAAAAAATTAAGTGTTTTGAGATGAGTAAGTAACGCTACGGGAGTTTTTGGCAAACGTCATTATTTTTGCAATTCTGTTTTAGTGAAAAAAAAAAAACTTGGCTTTGAAACTATTTTTACACAGAAGTTGCTAGTGCATTTCAAAACAATTACATGGAATTTAACTACACACTGAAGTAAACATTGAATTTGAAATAGAAAGACTGAAATGGCATTTTCTTGTAAAACAGACTCCAATAATTTATTTTAAAAAATATATATAATTATTTTTAATTTTTAAATATTTTTTTATAATGTTATGATGTTAAAATTACACACTGCAAAGAGAATCGAATGACAATCATCACTAAGGAGCATGAACATTACAGCAAAACTCAAAAATAAAATTTGGAGGGAAACATGCTTAATTATCATAAAACTTCATTTTAAAGCAGCTTTGTAGAATATCATGATGTTAATGTTTATAGTATCTTAATAAACATTCTGTGATTATATAAACAATCAAACAGATTGTTTTGTGTGTGTATACTTTATGTATACGGCTAAAGTTGGATAAACTTACATATGCAACTTTATATAAAAAGCTGGTCAATGTTATACTTATATTTGGCAAAAAAATAAAAAATAAAATCAGGCCATATTATATCATAATATCATATACATCCAGCTTTACATATAGACCTGGGTGACAATACATTTTACAGTTTCAATTTTTGTGATGACAAATGCAATATGGAATTAAAATACTTAAAAAGTAAAATTATATAAAAACATTTAGTTTTGTATTCTGAACAATATTAAAATTAAGTGACTTTATGCTTAATATCTGTCAGCGTGGTCAGAAAAAATATTTGTGACCCTGGACCAAGTAGCACAAGTATATTTATAGCAATAAAAATTGCATAATACAGCCAAAAATACACTGAATCAGATTCTAGATTTCAAATAGCTGTATCTCGGCCAAATATCATCCTATCCTAATAAACCATACATCAGTGGAAAGCTTATTTATTATTTATTAATATTTCAGCTGATATATAAATCTCAATGTAAAAAAATTTACACTTATGACTTTTTTTGATCCAGGCTCACATTTAGGCAGATATTTGTTGTTTTAGGCAAAAAGTCACTTCATTTTGATTTATTTATTTTTTTAAACAAGTCTTAATATCAAAGTCGTTTTGTTTCTTTATTAAATTAAATTAAATGTATTAAATTAAATTAAAATAAAAACAAAATATAAAACATACTAAACATATTAGTAAAAACTACAATACAAAATAACAAATTAAAAAATAATAATTTAATGTGGTTAATTTAATTAAAACGTTTTAATTAAGATTAAAAAAGACTGAAATAATATTTTCTTGTAAAACATACTACACTACAATATTTGATTTTTTTTTTACCTTTTTTATAATTCCAATAGTTTTTTGTTTTATGTACAACTTACAAAAATCACGTTTTATGGTGTTGATGATGCTAAAATTGCACACTGTAAAAATAATCAAATTATAATCACCACTGAGAATCATGAAAATTACAGCAAAAGTCAAAAATAAAATTTTACATGCATTACAGAAATTAAATTTGGGGATAAATGTGACCCTGAACCACAAAACCAATCATAAGGGTCATTTTTTTTTAATAAAAAAAATATGTTTTTTAGGAAAGGACAATATTTAGCCGAGATACAACTATTTGAAAATCTAGAATCTGAAGGTGCAAAAAAAATCTAAATACTGAGAAAACCGCCTTTAAACTTGTCCAAATGAAGTTCTGAGCAATGCATATTACTAGCTTTGATATATTTACGGTAGGAAATTTACAAAATATCTTCATGGAACATGATCTTTACGTAACATCTTAATGATTTTTGGCATAAAAGAAAAATTGATCATTTTGATCCGTACAATATATTGTTGGCTATTGCTAAAGTACTGTATATCTGTGCAAACTAAGACTGGTGGTTTTGTGGTCCAGGGTCTCATATAATAAAAGCACACCTCTGTTTAACATGATTACTTGAGGAGTTTAATTCTTAGATTTCACGGCCTATACAAATCACTAACACTATGAGCACTTGACTGAAACACCTTGAATAATTGTTGCATAAAACAGCAGGCTGCTCTAATAGAGCCCAAAATGACACTGTAAGTTCATTAGATTTGGCTCTTCACTGCAGTAAAAGCACATTTTATACCTCAGCGCCACTGGCATCATGTGTGTTTCTGCATAGTACTTTTAATGTGACTTTTAATAGCAAAGTTCCCCTCAGGCAGCGAGATGAACTGGGTTAATATACTCTTCAGTCGACGTCGACCGTGACCGTGTGTGTGTTTCTAATATAATACAATCAGGCAAAAGCCAACAACACTGAATGTCAGAGTTTCCATAAACATAACACGCACAATTACCGCAATAACACAAACGCTGTCCCGTGGTTTCCGCTTATAGGTGCACGTTACAGAGAGACCTGGTAAACGAGGTGACGGGACGCTTGAGACAATTAATGCTAATTACCAAATCCATCAATTGCAGGCTCAGCCTAAAACAAGACACCTCGGCATCCCATAATTCAGCACATATCATGTGACTGTTCGTTCACGGAACGGAACCTGCGCTCTGAATCTAACCAAGCAATTAAACTTCATTATAAACAAACATGATAGTTATATCTGAGTGATCAGGTTGTTGAGGATCGGGGCAAGATGGTAATTGCTGCGAATAGAATCGGATGACAAGAATAGCATCCCATCCTCGGGCGCAAACAGAGCCGGAGTTGTGTGGATTTGACAGTTGGGAAAATGTAAACGGGACTAAATAGTGCTAAATCTGCTTGGCTTTCTGTCACAACGCAGTCCATAAACCAAATGTTTATGCAAACACCACTGAAATACAAGATGCAAACTAGAAACCAGCATTTTTAATTACTTTTTGGGATATGATCAATACAAAATACATCTTTCACCCTTAATCAAATTAAATATTTAAGCTTAAATTTAAGATTTATGTATTTGAATGTGATGCAAAAATAAAATAACATAAAATAACTTAGGAAAAAAGGAAAAAACAAATATGAAAACAATCATCAGTCTATTATTATTATATAAATGTATATATATTTAATATAAACAAACTAATAAACATAATGTGATGCAAAAATAAATAAATAAAAAATACAAATTTCAGGAATAACGAAAAACAAAAATTTTAAAAAAGCATGGCATTGTTTATTATTAATTATAAGCATATGCATTTAATATAAACAAACTAATAAACTTAATATGAAGGAAATAAAACTCAGGAATAAAGAGAAACAAACAAGCTAAAAATTTGATATATTATTAATTATTTGCATTTATATGCATTTAATATAAACAATATAATAAGCTTAATGTAATGCAAATAAATAAATAATAACTAAAAAAATAAAGACAAAACAAAAAAAACATGGCATAGTTTATTAATTATATGAATCTATATGCATTTAATATAAACAAACTAATAAACTTAATATGAAGGAAATAAAACTCAGGAATAAAGAAAAACAAACTAACTAAAAATTTGATACATTATTAATTATTTGCATTTATATGCATTTAATATAAACAAAATAATAAGCTTAATGTGATGCAAATAAATAAAAATAACTCAAAAATAAAGACAAAACAAAAAACATGGCTACGTTTATTATTAATTATATGAATCTATATGCATTTAATGTAAACAAACTAATAAACTTAATATGAAGGAAATAAAATGCAAGAATAAAGAAAAACAAACAAACTAATTTTTTTTATATATTATTAATTATATGCCTTTACTATAAACGAAATAATAAGCTTAATGTGATGCAAATAAATAAAAATAACTAAAAAATAAAGACAAAACAAAAAAAACATGGCTACGTTTATTATTAATTCTATGAATCTATATGCATTTAATGTAAACAACTTAATATGAAGGAAATAAAATTCAGGAATAAAGAAAAACAAACAAACTACATTTTATATATTATTAATTATATGCCTTTAATATAAACAAAATAATAAGCTTAATGTGATGCAAATAAATAAAAATAACTCAGTTTAACTCAGTTAAAAATAACTAAGTTTATTATTAATTATATGAATCTATATGCATTTAATATAAACAAAACCAATAAACTTAATGTGATGCAATAAATAAATTATGCACTCAAAAATAAAAAAACATGGCATAATTCATGCATCTCTAATTATTTAAATCATAAAACCAGATTTTCAAAATCTGTGTATTAAAATTGCTTAAAGTGAACACAAATCTGCTCATTGTAAAAACAACTACTTTTATTCAGTTAAAATGTATGATAACGGTTACAAAATGGATAACTATTGTAAAAGCAATATTCAATTAGTTAAAAAAGGATTTATTGATAAATATATAAACATGGCTATTGTGTATTTAAAATATGGTGTAGAAACAATTTTCATTCAAAAATAGCATTTTCTTGTACTCCAATAATCTTTGTATTATTTAAATTTGAAAAATATTTTTTACAGTGCATTACATCAATATGACCTGATTCAAATATGTATGACTAACGAATATGCATCACATTTAGTTTTTTAGTTAATGTTAAATATTTCTTGTGGGCTGGTAGAAACACAAGCGTCCTCTTTTACACAAGTTCACCTGGAGGCGAGAGTAAGCAAAAAAAAAAAAAAAAAAAATTGCGGTCACTTCCTGAGCGTATCGGCCCATCTCTCCCTCCAGGAGAAAAATCGCATAGCTTTGCTGAACATGAAAAGGCTTTTTACAGAAGCGCTGCCCTCCATTAGGGTCATCCTGCTGCCATCTCTGAATATGAACCCCATTTCACTCCAAAATCCTGCTGCTGCTCAGTGATATAATCAGTATACGAGCGGATCCTGACCCTTCGCCTGTTCCAGGGCCGTATGCGATTGTAAGCATTGATCCGTCCGGGAGACGACAGTCTGATAAATGTACGGATGGAAAGGCGTGCCGACGCTCAGATAGCATCAGGTGTCTCAGATAAAAAATGCTTTATCAGAGACGAACGATCACTATCAACACTACACATGCAAACAAACAACAAATAAACACACTAATGTATGATAGTATCATGATATATTCCATTAATGATTATTCACGTACCACGGTATTCACATGATACTTTTTTTTTTTTTTAAACTTGGTATTATCATGGTATTTTGTCACCCTGCTTGGTGTTGATGTTCATTTATCATGGTATATACATGCACTTTCATGCCATTTAGAAAATACAATAGCATTACCACGGTAAATGTCCAAAAAACATGGTATCACCAATGGTTTTGCCATAGTATATATCCAAAAAAAAAACTGCGATAACATGGCACTCCAAGAAATACCATGATAATACCATGACACATATTAGAAAACATGGTATTATCATGCTATTTTGTTACCATGATTATGCATATATATTAATTTACCATGAAAAGTATATGCATGAAATTTCATCCTGCTTGAAAAATATAATGGCATTAACATGGTGAATATCCAAAAACATGGTTTTGCCATAGTATTTGACCAGAAAATCGTGATATCATGGTTCTCCAAGAAATACCATGACATTACCATGCTACATGTTAGAAAAAATGGTATTACCATGGTATATTGTTATCATTATTTGTGCTTATATATTCATTTACCACTGTATATGTATGAAATTTCATGCTGCTGGAATAATCCAATAGCATTACTATGGTAAATGTCCAAAAAAAATGGTATCACCAATGGTTTTGCCATAGTATGTCCAAAAATGTTTTTAATATCATGGTTCTCCAAGAAATACCATGAAATTACCATGTTACATGTTAAAAACATGGTATTAACACAGTATTTTGTTACCATGATTATGCTGATGTATTAATTTACCATGGTATATGCATGCAATTCCTTGCCATTAAAAAATACAACTGGCATTACCATGGTAAACGTCCAAAAACATGGTATTACAACGGTTTTGTCATAGTATTTGTCCAAAAATTTGATGTCATTGTACTCTAAGAAATACCATGAGATTACCATGGTACATATTAGAAAACACAGTATTATCAGTATAATCATTATCTGTGCTTATAAATTAATTTACCATGGTATATGCAGGCAATTCCTTGCCATTAAAAAATACAAATGGCATTACCTCGGTAAATGTCCAAAAAAGCATGGTACTACCAATGGTTTTCGCCATGGTATTTGTCCAAAAAAATGTGATATCATGGTACTCCAAGAAATACCATGATATTACCATGCTAATTTCTAATGCCATTTAAAATATACAATTGTATTACCATAGTAAATGTCCAAAAAAACATGGTATCACCAATGGTTCTCACCAATGGATATCATGGTTCTCCAAAACATACCATGAAATACCATGAAACTGCTATGGTGCATGTAAGAAAACACGGTATTATCACACTATTTTGTTACCTCAATTGGTGCTGATATATTAATTTACCAGTATATGCATAAAATTCCTTGCCCTTTAAAAAATACAATTGCATTACCATGGTAAATGTCCAAAAAACATGGCAATACATCAGAACATGGCAAAACATCAGCAATAGTTTTGCCATAGTATTTATCCAAAAAATTGTGATATCATCGAACTACAAGAAACACCATGACATTATCATGCTACATATTAGAAAACATGGTATTATCATGGTATTTTCTTACCATGATTGGTCCTGATATATCAATTTACCATAGTTTATATATGAAACTTAATGATGCTCGAAAAATACCATAGTAAATGTCCAAAAAAACATGATATCACACTGGTTTTGCCATAGTAGCTGTCTAAAATTGAGATATCATGGTTCAAGAAACACAGTGAAATTGCCATGATGCATGTTAGAAAACATGGTATTATCATGGTATGTTGTTACATACAATGATACTGAATGATTTTATGTTAATTTACCCTGGTATTTATCAAACTTGGTTGCATTTCAAAGAATATAATGGTATTATCATGGAAAATGTCCAAGAAAACATGGCTTCATCATGGTACATGTCCAAGAAAACATGGTATTGCCAGTTTGTGTCCAAAAAAACGTAATATCATGGTACTCCAAGAAATACTATGCCATTACTATGGTACACATACTCCAAAATTCACAATGCAAACTATTGTAAAGAGCATCATCATACCTAATGATGTCGTCGTTG
This sequence comes from Labeo calbasu, assembly GCA_019740295.1. Lineage (NCBI taxonomy): Eukaryota > Metazoa > Chordata > Actinopteri > Cypriniformes > Cyprinidae > Labeo > Labeo calbasu. The sequence continues at coordinate 47,358 of JAHKKF010516378.1, read as the reverse complement.
TGTCCCAAGTAGAACTTCTGTGTGTGTTCTCTGGTGTTGTAAACCACTCCAACTCCAGCCACGAAATACACGATCTCCTTCCCCGCGGTGTAGTACAGGTTATTCCTGCACTGATGTCCTCTGTATCCATGAATCCACTCCAGCCTCAGCTGACAGCGGGGAGCCGTCTTATCTGCCATGCTCTCAGGATCTGCAATTGTCTACCATTCACAAAAGTGTCATTTAGCTATCTAACACTGGACGTTCTAAAGGGACGGGCTCTTTGGGGGTCAAAGACACAATGGTGATGGAACCTACAGCCTTTCGGACACCAGTTCAGATCTTTAACCACTGGGCAACACCAACCCTATGGCACTGCCACCATTCAACGCCGTCTTGAAGTTCATGCATGCAGCACTGGCATCATAACTGGAACACAAGCTGGGTCACCTGTACAGGGAAGGGTGTTTGAAGATCCCAATGGGTGGCATGAAGAAATCAGGCTAAAATGATGGAAAGATGCTGATGTCTGGATCCAGATTAAAGGGAATGCAGTCAATAAAAGTATGAAAGCGTCAAGAGTGATTACAAACGTTCATACTGGAATAGCTAGTCGCACCTACCAGCCATCGCATGAGGGTTTAGAGTATAAAAGCCTTTAAAAAGCATGCTAAATCTGTGCATTACCGTTAAAAACAACTCTTAGCAGCTGATCTTGATCTAAAAGCATCTACAACATCCTCCTGCAAGCTGTACACCTTCACCACACTGAGGTCTGGACGTCTTTAAAGGGCTGCAGAGACTTCAGGTCTTCACCAAGGAGACGAACCTCAAAGCCATCGTGCTATTAATCTGCTCTAAAGGGCAAAAGTCGGCGTGTTTGCCTCTGGGATTTGAGAAAACCTCCACGATATCAGCCGTCAGACGATTCTCGACCGCCCTGCATCGCACCCGATGATCAGACCTTCCCCAAAAACGTCTTCATGCTCTTCAACTTTCGCCTGAAGCTCTTGAATTCCCGGTGAGACTCAAGCAAACTCTTCCATTCCTCGCGTGATCCGGATCACTGAATCATCAGCAACCGGGTCTGAGAAGCAAAAATCCTCATTCTCAAACGAAGGAAAAGAGCCGCGCGAGCTGGTTTAGGTGGATTAATCCCTCCACCGCGAACTCGGCGCAGCGTTGAGGGCGTAAAAGCGATTTGAGTTGAGTTATTGGCGTAATATTTTGGAGAATATGATTTCTGGTTTCTAGTAAGCCATTCGGCTTGGTTACTACGACGCCTTGTGGCCCGTTTCCGATGATGCCGAAGAGCAGAGAGAGCGGCGCCGCGCAGGGAATCATGGGACTGGTAGTTCTAAACGGTCTCCGGTGACGCACAGCCGCGCGGAAATGACTTCAAATCCCATGAGCACTCAGCACGCGCTGTCCAACGTGCTGAACATACGGGTCTTCGGCCAAGAACATTCGCAATACGGTTTTATATTATATTATATTATATTATATTATATTATATTATATTATATTATATTATATTATATTATATTATATTATATCAATACATTCATATTGTATTATTCTGCAAACAACATGTATGGAGATACCAAAAGCATATTAGGAAACGTTATTTCTAAAGGATTTTTTTTTTACAACATTAAAAAACGAATAAAAATTCTAATATATTTTATTTTAACAATAAAAATAAACATTTTAGAAATAAAAGTAAACACTTTTACTTATTTTTATTGTTTTTAAATGTATAATGCTAATTATGTAATTTTTAATTATGTTAACAATTAAATACATTTTTTATATTTTTAATAATCATTAAATAATTTAATTATATGATTATTAAATTACTTTTATTAAACGTATTTCTTTTTATATACTTATTTAATTATTTAATACTTATAATAATTATTTAAATGTTAAATTATCTGAATGTTATACTTTTTAAANCAATTAAATACATTTTTTATATTTTTAATAATCATTAAATAATTTAATTATATGATTATTAAATTATTTTTATTAAACGTATTTCTTTTTATATACTTATTTAATTATTTAATACTTATAATAATTATTTAAATGTTAAATTATCTGAATGTTATACTTTTTAAAAAATATTTAATGAAAGATGTAAATTATATATATGTGACTTCTGGTCATTCTACATTAATTAACCTGGCAGCACAATTGTATCTGTGTATACTTTCTTTCTTTCTTTCTTTCTTCTTTCTTCCTTTTGTTTTCATAAATGTACTGCCTTAATGGTTTAATGTTTTGTACTGTTTAAAAACAAGAAAGAAAAAAGATATATATATATATATAGCGAGCTCCGAAGTTTCGATCTAAAGTAAATCAAAAGACTCGTGAACCTGCTACCAAGTCCCAATATGAATCAAATGATTGGAGATCCACTCTCCGAAGTCCCGATCTAACTCAAAAGATTCACAAACTCGCTTAGTCCATACTATCCATCCTAAATTCCATCTGATAGTAGTAATTTGATAGAGTGGATAGCATAGGCTACACATTGGGATGTAGGGCTAGTTCCGTTCTGAATCGATTCTCGATCCGCGCTCCGAAGTCCTGATCTAAATCAAATGATTCGCTTTACGCGATCCGATTGGGGCGCTTCAAAACAGTGAATCATTTTACGACCCAATGGTTTAACTAAATCAAAGTTTCGAAAAGATCCGTTTCATCCATCACAACGTACTTTTTAAAATGATTACAAGGGATGTCGAAATTCGAAAACGAATGACTCTTTTGATATGTTTTTTTGCTAGTGAACCGCTTATAATGAATGAACTAAGTTACGAGTTTGAATCAAACAGAGCGGTTCCAGTGTAAACGACTCACTCAATCGAATCGTTTTGTCTGTTCCTCAGCTTTTCACGCCTTCAGTCATGTTTACACGACACTGTTAACTCACTAGTTTTATGACATTAACTGAAATAAGAGATTTAGCATTTAAATATAACATTCGAATTATATTTATTGCGATTTAACAGATTTATTTATTTGTTTTTATGTACCAGTTTTCTTAAACATTTTATTTTATAAACGGCGCCCTATATTAGTCTATACAGAGTGATAGTTCATGTAAAAAGAGCAAATGAAACACAAAACAGGTTAAATGTGTTGATTCAAGAGAATGATTCAGTTGTGTGTTTTATTCCAGTGCTCGTGAATCAGTGATCTGGTGTTTGTCAGATGTACAGTGCTGTCTGTTCATTCTCTCCTCTTCTGCTCGACAGGATCTGCTCATTAATTACTACGTCGCTGGAGATCTGCTTACGTTGCTGAGTAGGTTTGCTGATCGTATCCGGAGGACATGGCTCAGTTCTATATATGAGCATATCTAGAACCGCATATAGACATTACAATATTATGACTAGTGAAAAATGAATTGCATGCTGCAAATGTGCTAGTATGGGTAAATGCTGTGCTTGCGTTTGGATGTGAGACGTGTTTGAGTGTGAGTGCACATGTTCACGGTCACGGAGAGGACGCCGGGAAGGGCATCCCCAGCATCCCCCAGCGGAAGGAAATCCCGAGACCAGTGATGCTGCTTAAGACGGATTCACGTGACTAAAGAGCTCAGCGCGTCTGTCACGATCTTAATAAATGAACGACGCTTTACCTCACATTTAACCATCTGAGACTTCACAAACATGTCCATATTTAAGCGTTCATATGAATTAGAATAAAACGCGTGCTTGACGTTTAATTATCAGTATTTTGTTTTTTAAACCCTACATTAGCCTTATGAACACTTAGAATGTGCTGTAACTGTGTAATGCCGAGTAATCTAGTAACTATACAGATTAACAGATTTAAAATCTATGGAATAAACGTGTTTTAAGTGTAAATCAGAGTAAAATGTGAGGATTGCACTGCTTACCACATACAGACATCATGACAGGTTATCAGTCTTTTGGTTTGGGGTGAGTCTTGTTAAAACCTGGATTTAAAACCTGATTTGAAACATTTGTATCTGTGTATACTTTCTTTCTTTTTTCTTTCTTTTTTGCTTTGTTTTTATAATTGTACTGCCTTAATGGTTTGAGGTTTTGTATTGTTTAAATAAAAAAAAGATTTGAAAAAAGATATTCACTCCTAAGTCCCGATCTGAATCAAATGATTCGCTATATGCACGCCGAAACCCTGATCTGAATCAAGTGACTCATGATACGCACTCCTAAGTCCTGATCTGAATCAAATGATTTGCAATCTGCTCTCTGAAGTCCTGATCTGAATCAAATGATTCGCAATCTGCTGTCTTAAGTCCCGATCTGCATCAAAAGATTCGCAGTCTGCTTTCTGAAGTCCTGATCTGAATCATAAAAATTTACAATCCTGCTCCGAAGCTCTGATCTAAATCAAATGATTCGCATTTGGCGATCTGAAGTCCCGATCTGAATCAAAAGATTCACAAACCTGCTCCGAAGCTCTGATCTAAATCAAATGATTCGCATTTGGCAATCTGAAGTCCTGATCTGAATCGAATGATTTGCAATCCGTGCTCCGAAGTCCCAATTTGAATAATGATTCATGAACCAATATTCAGATTGGGACTTTAGATTGCGAATAATTTGATTCAGATCAGGACTTCAGAGCGGGTTTGTGAATCTTTTGATTCAGACTGGGACTTTGGAGATCAGATCTCAAATCATTTGCTTTAGTTCGGAACTTTGGAGCGTGTATCGTGAATCATTTGATTTAGATCAAAACTTCAAAGCGCCGGTTTGCAAATTATTTCAGATCGGGACGTGATCTTTTGATTCAGATCTGAAGATCTGAATCAAAATATCTGCAAACCCGCTTGGAAGTCCAGATCTGAATCAAATGATTCGCTATATGCACGCCGAAATCCTGATCTGAATCAAGTGACTCATGATACGCACTCCTAAGTCCTGATTTGAATCAAATGATTCGCAATCTTCTCTCTGAAGTCCTGATCTGAATCATAAAAATTCACAAACCTGCTCCGAAGCTCTGATCTAAATCAAATGATTCGCATTTGGCGATCTGAAGTCCCGATCTGAATCAAAAGATTCACAAACCTGCTCCGAAGCTCCGATCTAAATCAGATGATTCGCATTTGGCGATCTGAAGTCCTGATCTGAATCAAATGATTTGCAATCCGTGCTCTGAAGTCCCAATTTGAATAATGATTCATGAACCAATATTCAGATTGGGACTTTGGATAGCGTCCCGATTCGAAATGAGTCGCAAATCGACTCATCTTTGAACTCTCAATCTGAATCAAATGATTTACGTTACACGCTCTGAAGTTCTGAACTAAAGTAAATGATTCGTGATCCACTCTCTGAAATCCCGATCTGAATCAACAGATTCACAAACCTGTTCAAAAGGTCCGATCTAAATCAAATGATTTGTGATCCATGCTCCAAAGTACTGATTTGAATAGTGATTCATGAACCATTACTCAGATCAGGACTTCAGATCACGTCCCGATCTGAAATAATTTGCAAATCGGCGCTTTGAAGTTTTGATCTAAATCAAATGATTCACGATACACGCTCCAAAGTTCCGAACTAAAGCAAATGATTTGAGATCTGATCTCCAAAGTCCCAGTCTGAATCAAAAGATTCACAAACCCGCTCTGAAGCCCTGATCTAAATCAAATTATTCGCAATCCGAAGTCCCGATCTGAATCAAAAGATTCTTAATCTGAAGTCCAGATCTGAATCAAAAGATTTGCAAACCCGCTTGGAAGTCCAGATCTGAATCAAATGATTTGCGATCTGCTCTTCGAAGTCCTGATCTGAATCAAAAGATTCACAAACCTACTCCAAAGCTCCGATCAAAATCAAATGATTCGCGATTGGCACTCTGAAGTCCTGATCTGAATCAAATGATATGCGATCCATGCTCCGAAGTCCCAGTTTGAATAATGATTCACAAACAATGATTCCCCATCTGAAATGATTCGCAAATTGGCGCTTTTAAGTCTCAATCTGAGTCAATTCTGAACTAAAGCAAATGATTCACAATCCGCTCTCCAAAGTCCCAATCTGAAACAAGCGATTCACAATCCAAAGTCCTGATCTGAAGGTCCAATCTAAATCAAATGATTCGTGACCACACTCCGAAGTCCAGATTTGAATAATGATTCACAAAACATTATTCACAATCTGAATCAAATAATTCACGATACGCACTCTGAAGTTCTGAACTAAATCAAATGATTTGCGAACCTGCCCCAAACTACCAGCCTGAATCAAAAGATTAGAAATAACTCACTCACTTTTCATATTATAGAGGTTTATGTAATTTGCTGTAATCACAGGATTGTGTAATGCTGAGTAATCTAATGATTCTACAGATTAACAGTCTCAAATCTATGGAATAGACTGTGTTTTAAATGTAAAATCAATGTAAAATATCAGGGTTGCACTAATTGTACCCGACAGACATGACATTAGTCTCTTGGTTTGGGGTGAGTTTAGGTAAAACCTGGATTTAAAACCGGATTTAACTACACTGACCTGATCTAATCTGATTACTGGAGTCTAACTAGCAACAAATGCACTGGAATATAAAATAAACTTTGTTACCTATATACAAGGTTTATCATCTTACTCTTTAATTTGTATGATTTCTAATGGGTTGTTTATGTAACTAAACACTTCGTAACACATAAGAAATGATCGATTGTGTAACGGCCCAAGAAAACTTGGCTGTGAGACTTAATGGAGTCTCCTTTCCTGGATAATTTGAGATATTGAACAGATCTTTCCCAGCGGGTTAGAGGATGTGAGATGCTCTTTTAGACGAAGCTTAAGTCACAAGACAGGAAGTCGTGCTGATTGTGAGTGTTCTGGCGTGAAGGTTGTGCTGGTGTGTGTGATGTTGTGTTTCATGTTCTTCGCTGAACCAGCAGGTTGAAACTTCATGAACTAATCACAGACATATGGAGATCACAGATGGTGTGTGTGTGTGTGGCTTTACAACTTATCAGGTGTCACCCCCAAAAGAATTACAGCAACACACACACACACACACACACACAGGAAATTAAAAAAAAAAAAAAGGAGCAAGATCTTATTAATGCCCTAATTGTTTCTCCTAGGCAGCAACGAGATTAAACAAAGAGCATATGCAGACTTTTGGTACCATTCAGAAGTTTAGGATCAGTAAGATTTTTGAATGTTTTTGCACAGTAATAAATAGCAAAATTGTGAAATATTATTACAATTTCAAATAACTATTTTCTGTGTAAATATTTTGTAAAATGTAATTTATTTCTGTGATCAAAGATGAATTTTCAGCATCATTACTCCAGTCNTCAGTGTCACATGATCCTTCAGAAATCATTCTAATATGTTGATTTGCTGCTCAAGAAACATTTCTGATTATTATCAATGTTGAAAACAGTAATATGTTTGTTGAAACCATGATACATTTCATTTTTCAGGATTCTTTCATACACAAAAAGATCAGAAGAACAGCATTTTTTTTTAAACTAGAAATCATTTGTAACATTATAAATGTCTTTACTGTCACTTTTGATCAATTTAATGTGTCCTTGATGAATAAAAGTATTAATTAATAAAAAAAACCCTACCAACTCTAAAACCTTGAAATGATACATGTAGATTATTATTAATAATGTTACACTACCATTCAAAACTTTTACATTTTCAAAGAATTTTTAAAATGTCATGTTTTAAGTTTCGAAGGAAGTCTCATCTGTTCATAAATGCCCTATTTATTTAAATAAAATTAAAATAAAATCTTAAAAATACAGAAAAATCTGTAAAATTGTGAAACATTATTACAATTTCAAAAAACTGTTTTCTATGTGAATATATTGTTAAGTGTAATTTATTCCTGCGATGCAAATCTGAATTTTCAGCACCATTACTCCAGTCTTCAGTGTCACATGATCCTTCAGAAATCATTCTAATATGCTGAAATGTTGAAAACAGTTGATATTTTTGTGGAAACTGTAATACATTTTATTTTTCGGTATTGTCTGATTCTTTGAATCTGCATTTACTGTCCCTTTTGATCAATTTAATGTGTCCTTGATGAATAAAAGTATTAATTAATACAAAAAAAACTACCAACTCTAAAACCTTGAAATGATATATGTAGATTATTATTAAAAGTATTACACTACCATTTAAAACTTTTCAATTTTCAAAAAAATAAAAATGTCATGTTTTGTAAGTTTTGAAGGAAGTCTCATCTGCTCACATATGATCTGTTTATTTAAAATAAAATCTTAAAATACAGAAAAATCTGTAAAATTATGAAATATTATTACAATTTCAAATAACTGTTTTCTATGTGAATACATTGTAAGGTGTAATTTATTCCTGCGATGAACATCTGAATTTTCAGCATTATTACTCCAGGTTCAGTGTCACATGATCCTTCAGAAATCATTTTATTTTTCAGTATTCTTTGAATCTTTTGTAGCATTGTAAATGCATTTACTGTCCCTTTTGATCATTTTAATGTGTCCTTAATGAAAGTATTAATTAATAAAAAATCCTACCAACTCTAAAACCTTGAAATGATACATGTAGATTAAATGGTAGACACTACCATTTAAAACTTAAAAAAAAAAATTGAAAATGTCATGTTTAAGTTTTGAAGGAAGTCTCATCCGCTCACAAATGATCTTTTTTTGATATTTTTGTGGAAACCGTGATACATTTTGTTTCACAGTATTCTTTTCAGTATTTCTCAGTAATTCTCATCTGCTCACAAATGCTCTATTTATTTAAATAAAATTCAAATAAAATCTTAAAAATACAGAAAAATCTGTAAAATGATGAAATATTATTACAACTTCAAATAACTGTTTTCTGTGTGAATATATTCGTAAGGTGTAATTTATTCCTGCGATGCAATGTTGAATTTTCAGCATCATTACTCCAGTCTTGAGTGTCACACGATCCTTCAGAAATCATTTTAAGACGGCGATTCGCTGCTCAACAAACATTTCTGATTATAAAAACAGTTAAGACTAGCTACAGTAAACCCACACAGAAGGACAGGACACTTGGTAATGTTTAAAAGCATTTAATGACATCGCACATATTTAACAGGGCGGGGAGGTTAAAGTCTACAGGTGCGGTTTCATACATCTGAGCGTCGGGCCGGAGGATCTATACGCGCTCAGGACGCCCGACACGGCGAGGATTTCATTCCTATAATGATGCTTTTGATTGTGCAGTAGATGAAAATCTCATTACAATAGATACAGTGACGGAGGGGGGATGCGCACTATGTATCAAAGAGAGCAGGAGAGCGGGATGAAGCCCGAACGAGAAAACAAAGAGGAAAAAAAAAGATAATGCTCAGTGCTATAGCCCACAAGCAAGTAACCGTATTCATATTTATTTATTTTTTTTGTCTTTTTGTAGTTTTTTAACTGGAGTAACATTACCTTTTTACCAGTAAATGTTGCACTGTTCACTTAACATTGATGCTTTAAAGTGTTTATAATACATCTAATTTTATACTCTTTTGTACTAGAATTATTTGAAACATATATTATGATAAAACCCAAGAGAAATGACAATTAAAGGAAGGCGAAAGAAAAAAACCAAAGCGTGATTCAGGTTATACAGCGTTCTTACAGCTCGGCCAATGTTAATCTAGGTCGGTATTAGTGTATCGGCTTCTAGTCGTTAAAGCGGAATCGTTTCGAAGCGCCACTGTCGACGAATCTCGTGAGACAGCCTCATAAAAATTGAGGAAATGTTTTAAATATCCAGACCCCTCAATGACACACAGTTACAAAAACCAGAGATAGCAATAGTCAGAATTCAAAATCAAGCACGATAGAAACGTAAGAGCGTAAAAAAACGGGACTGCCGTCGCCCACGCTCCCGAATCGCGGCACACTCTCGATTTTTCCGGGCGTTTTTTGTACAACTTTGGACCCAATTGGCGGGGTTTTCAGGCACAGAGTGTGGCGTCTTTATGAGCGTCGCATGCTGGGACATCACCGGTGGGCGGACACGAACGGAAAGTCGGAAGTAAAAGAATCGAGGGAATGAGCGAAACGGAACGCGTTCGGACGTCTACTGCTTCTTCTTGCTGAAGAGGCTGAAGCGCTTCTCCTTGTCCTTCTCCTTGTCTTTCTCGCGCTTGCCGGGGCTGGATTCGGTCGTCAGGGTGACGGTCGCCGGGAGCGTGTGGGCGCGGCTGGAGGCGGGCGTGCTCTGGTTGCTAGGCGTGATCTCTGATTTCTCAGAGGACGAGGAGCCGCTGCCGGCGTTCTGAATGGCCTGGATCCATGTGTTCATCTCCTCCTTCAGACACAAAACACACACACACACACACACAGACACACAGCTCGTCAGTCACATTCACAAATACGTACATGTGCTGGACATGGTGTGGACAAATTCATTTATTGATATTTGCCCCACTGGAGAAAAGTATGTAGAAACAATTTTCACTTTTGAATTAAACATGAAATTTTGAAGTGGAAAAACTAAAATTGTATTTATTTGTTTTTTAAACTAATTTGTTTTATCTACAACTCCATTTTTTTCCTGGGGCATCTTTATGAAGGACTTTTTCCTCATATAAAAACAGCTTTTTTGTCAAATACTTCAACTGAATTAATGAACTGAAACAAATTCTCAGTCTGAACATGTATTATGTAAGTTTATGATATTTTTCAGTATTTCTAATTATATATATATATATATATAATATATATATAATATATATAATTAATGCCTTTTTTTATTTCTATATAGTTTTATTTTGTTCTTTTCTATTTATTCTACTTACTTTATTAATTTATTTTGTAATTTTGTTATGTGACTGCCATTTTTGTTAGTTTTCAATATTTCTATACTTTTATTGTTCTTTTAATTAATTCTATTTACTTTAGTTGAACTTTCAGTAATTTTGTGATGTTTTTTAGCCTTTTTTTAAATTTCTGTATAGCTCTATATTGTTCTATTAATTCCATTTACCTTATTAGTTTAATTTAGTTAATTTTAGTTTAGCTTTTAGTAATTTTATAATTTTGCATTTTTGTTAATCTTTTAAAAAATATTTCTATATATTTTTATTGTTCTTTTCATTAGTTCTACTTACTTTAATTTAACTTTCAGTAATTTAGGGATGTTATTTCGTCTTAATATACATTTCTATTTTTTTTGGTTTTGTTTTATTTATTCTGTTTACCTTATTAATTTATTTCAGTTTAGTAATTTTATAATGCGATTTTGTCATTTTTTTCATTGTTCTTTTGATTAATTCTATTCACTTTGGTTTAACTTTAAGTAATTTTGTGATGGCATTTAGCTTTTTTTAAATCTATATAGCTTTGTTTTAATTGATTCTATTGATCAATTATTTCAGTTTTAGTTTTAGTAAGTTTAGTACTTCAACGTAAACATTTCTGTTAGTTTGTAGATTTTTTGGTCAATTTGACGTTTTTTTTTACTTGCTTTTTAATATTTGTTTTAATATTTAATTTTTGTTTTTAACTTTAGCTTAGTTTCAATCACCAAAAATGATACTTAATACTTTTACTTAATCCATTTTTAGTTAATAATACTTAGTCGATCTATCAGTTGATGAACAGTGCAGGTGAATTAAATATCTGATTATATAATCTCATAATGTATTGGATTTATTGGACTGAGGGTTAAATTGAACTATTAATCATTGAACTTTTAATTAGTATTAAAAGTGTTCATTCTCTTCCTTTTAGTCTATTTTGTCATTTAAAGGTTCAGTTTTTCATGTACCACAAGAGGGCGCTGCTAAACTGCATGCAAAAGTAAATCATAAACTCCAAACATTTGCTTGTGGTGTAATATTGCTTGAGTTATGATGAAGTTCTTCTGATAAAAGCAGACTTACATCATCTTTGGCTTGGAAGAGATACTCATTTCCATCAGTAACTCTGTGAGGACAAACAACAGCAGGTTCAGTCACAGTACAAAAACACAATTAAAACAGCAATCAAATCACTGGAGCGCTCTGATCTCCTCCTCACCTGAGCTTGAAGACGTGCTTCTTTTTCTTGTAGTCGACGGCCACCTCGCAGACGGCGTCCTTCAGGCTGATGGGGATCTCGCTGTGGTACGGGATGCCCTGAGCCGCGCTCTTGTTGTCTTTGTAGAAGCCCATCTCGTGGTTATTGATGACGCAGTACACGTTATGCCAGGATCTGACGAGAAACACAACACAAGCACATCAACACATCTGGATCCGTTTGTCATTTTAATGAAGATGTTCCGTCAATCCAGAAATGAATCCAGATGCTCCTGCATCAACTGACAATCCTACGACGGAATTTTCTCACACGACGGCTTTAAAAATGCTGATTCATGTGACGTGATCTTGATTTGCTGCTTGACTTCAAAGCCAAACACACTGAAGATTCACTCAAACTCTGACATTATTAATTAATTATGTCCATATGAGACCCGCTTATTTCCAGATGTTCAGGGAAAGTATTATAAATATAAAAATAATGATGGCAAAATACATGGTTTTAATGACTTGGTATGAAGGATAATCAGAGTCACAATGATTTAAGCGATCTAAATCAATATTATCAACGTTGAAAACAGTTGCACTGCTTCAAAGTTTTGTGTAAAACACGATATATTTTATTTTTCAGGATTCTTTAAAAATAGTAAAGTAAAAAGAACAGTATTTATTTGAAATAAAAATCTTCTGTAACATTATAAATGTCTATGCTGACACTTTTGATCAATTTATTGCATCCTCGATGATGATTTAGGCTTTTTTTTTTAAATATTTAATATTTTTTAATATTCTGTATTTGTTTTTATTAATTTTATTTGAGTTTTTAGTTACTTTAATACATCAAGTTAAACTAAATTAAAAAGAGAAATGCTTATATATATATATATATATTTGCAGTTTTGTATTTTCCATTTTTTTATTTTGAGTTTTAGTAATTCTTTTGTTTATAAATTACATTTTCTTTTAAAACTTTTAAAATAAAAATAATCTTATTTTCCTTTCTTGTTTTTATTTTAAGTTTTAATTTAATTTAATTAAAATGTTTACAATGTAATTTATTTTTATTGATATGTCATTCTTTTGTCAAATATTTAAATATTATTTCAATATTTAAATAATAATAATTAAATTAATTAATTGAATTCTTCTTGAATTAGGTTTTTGCAGTTTCAGTTTTCTTTTTGATTTAAATGTTTTAGTCTTTTTTTGGTTTTGTTTTGTTTTTACTCTTTTAATTATATTTTATTATAATCTGTCTAGTTTTTTTTAATTTACTAATTTTTTTTGATGCATAAAGTTAAACTAAATGACATTTAGAAATGCTGCTTTAAAAACTAGTGGAAATTAGTTAATGTTTATTTTATTTAAAGTAACATTTTTAGTAACAGTAATATTTTAGTTTTTTAATATTTTGAAAAAACATACACACACATATACATACATATATATATATATATATACACACACACATATATATATATTTTATTTTGTTGCAGTTTTAGCAATTCTGTTGTGTATATACAAACAATAACTAATTTTTTAAAGTGTTTTTATATTGTATTTTCTTTTAAAACCTATACCAATAATCTTATTTTTTGTTTTTATTTTAAGTTTTTTTTACAATTTTAATTAGTTTTTATTTTTGCATTTTCTGTTTTTAATGTATTTTTTTATTTTTTTGGCGCATAATGTTAAACTAAATGACAATTAGAAATGCTGCTTTAACAACTAGCTGATTTTTTTTTTTGTTTGTTTTTTTTAATGTTTTTTTTTTATTCCAGTCAATGTTTATTTCAAGTAGTGAAAATCTTTTTATGGGTTTTAGTTATCCATAATAATCCAGTTGTAGGTATAGAACACACATTTTGATTTGATCTTTGACAGAGTGAATTTTGGACAGAGACTATCATACCTGCTGGAAGCTTTCTTGTTGTGTCCCTCCCACTCATGTTTGCGATGCAGCAATCCCTCCAGCTGCGCAGACGGCGTCTCCTGACCCTTCGCCGGCAGTGTGGCCGACTGACTGCCTTTGCCCCGTCTGTCTGCGCTCGGTGACGGGATGGGACTCGGCTCCTTCGAGCTCCTCTCGGCCACTCCGTTCATCTCTGCGTCCACGCCATCCTGCCAACACACCGTCATCAGTTAACAAACACTTCACCGGGTTACAACAAATTATAAAGTCAGTCACACAGGATGAATTCTGAAAGAGTCATTTCAGAAACCGTTAAGAGGAAAACAGTAACAGCTGCTAATTCAGAGATCACAATCTCATTAAAATGGAGTGAAATGGCGATTAAGCGAATAAAGTCAACATGAACTCAATACTAAATCTACTTAAACTGCAAAAAATGATTTTTTTGCATAGTATTTTTCCCCCGTTTTCAAGCAGAAACATTAACAAATTCTTAAATCAACATACATTTACTTTAGAAGAAAAATTACCTGAGATTTTAAGTCAAAATTAAAAGAGCTTATACTAAAAACAAAGAAACATATCTGCAAATGGAGTAAAAAAATATAAACTTAATATTAAAAATTATAAAAATGTGTTATTTGACTAAAATATATATATATATATATATATATATATATATATATATAAAGCAAATACATATCATTTATTAACATAATACTCTTACATTTTTTGTTTTTAGCATAAACTCTAAAAATAAAAAATGTATTAACATACATATATTATTTAACTAAAAAGAATTCATTAAATATATTTTAATATACTTAGATTAATACAAGTAATGTATTAATATTATAAAACACCTATATTACTGTATTATTTTGTATTATTAAATTAAATAATTTCATATATTAAGATCAGTTAAAAACTAATAAAATATTTAAAAAAAAATACCAAAGTCACTTCCTTTTGATAAATTTTTCAGAAAATAAGACTAATATATATTTTATTTATATTTATGTATATTAATAAATCATATTTATTTATATTAATTTTTACTATATATATTTTATTTTATATATATTTATTTTTGGCTAAATGATTAATTATTTTTTAAATAATACACTTAAAATATTGATAAATTATACCAAATTGTATTACTAATCTTAAAACATTAAATGTGTTTAATTCGTTTTATTAAAATAATAACACAAAATACATTTTTCATATAATATGAATACATTAATTTTAATATTAGTTTTAAAATATTCTTCATATATTAAATGAATTTAATTTAATGTCATTATTTTTTACTATTAGTTCTTATTTATTAAGTACTTCATTTTGCATCTCAAGTAAATATATCTTGATTTAATGTTTAGATATCTGTACTGAAAAACAGGACAAAAACAAACAAGTTAAACACATTGTTAATAATTCTTATATCAATAACTTCCTTCTTTTTGCAATCATGCAAGCTATTGGATATTGTTATTAATGTCAGATAATACTATAAACACTAATTAATAAGGTGTTAAACGCCATTTCATGTTGACTTTAGAGGTAAAAAGATCATGCGAGATGGAAAACTATCGATCTACAGTCACGGCAGAAGGTCAGGAAACATCACAGATGTCTGAAACTCAATCAGTTCAGTCGTTTACTGATTGAAAAACATCATGCTTAAAGCAACAGCACACAGAATTCACTCCAGATGTGTTACTGTACCGCAAAACCCGTCTGACGGGACCACAAGCGGCGTCCTGCTCCGCTAAAACGGCTTTCAGGAACTCAAACAAAACCGCTTTAGTGCATCTTTACTAAAAATCTGTGCTTAAAAACCTTAAAAACTCCCATGGAGAGCCAGTGAAGTCTGATAAAGGAAGGCTGAGATGCATTTAAACAGACAGAAGCAACAATAATCACGTCACAGGAGGTTACAGACAAATATATACATATACACAGGACATAGAACATACAAACTGTGGAGAAAGATTTAGTTAATTTATTGTTAGTGAACTAGTGAATAGTAAAGAAAGTCTGTCCACACGGATAACACGAATACTGGAAGCACATGAAAACATTCATCTTTTCAGATCATTTTATGGTAAATCACCTCAAACGGACACAAAAAAAGGAGAATATTGAACTGTCAACACAAAACAGGTTTCGGTTTCACAAGCTCACGTCGCAAACACCACAAACAAAAGCAAAACCAAACTATCAAAAACATGGCAGATCACTTGCGCTGAATTAAATATCAAAACTATTGTTTTAAAGCTATGCTTTCACTATCACACATACTGTCTGTTAAAACTGAAATAATGTCAAGAGGAGGAAGCACACTTCTCTTTTACAGTAAATAACAGTAATGCACTTATAATGATCTATAACTATTCATAAAGCACCATTTATATTGAGAAAAATTCACTGGCAGGAAACACACTGCAAAAAATCATGTTCTTCCTCAGTATTTTTGTCTTATTTTTCAGTACAAATATCAAAACATTGTTAAATCAAAATACATTTACTTAGATTCTTGCATGAAACAACACAAATATTTTTTTTTAGTTTACATTAGTTGTTAACTAATCTTAATATTAGATGTATTTTTTTTTTTTTTTAAATAATACATGTAATATAAATAAAATGGGGAAAAAAATGAAATTTTTATATAAATATATTAATATAAATATGTTATTTATATTAATAAATTATGTTCTTTTATACTTTATTTTAATATATTAAATTTAATTTTACAAAAAATTATTTACTAAAATAATACATGGAATATATGACAAATATTTATATTAATGCATTACATTTTCTTTCTAGGAAGTCTTGTTTCTGAAAAATGTTCAAAATTTGGTGACTATGCTTAAAAGAGAAATAAAATCTGCCAAAAAGGTTACAAAAATAATCTTAATTTAAAAGGAAAACAAGAATATTTTTTAATATTAGTTTACATTAGTTGTTAACTAATCTTAATATTAAATGTATTTAATTTAAAATAATACATGTAATAAGTAAAATTAAAAAATATATTTAATGAAACTATTTTTATATTAGTATAAATATTTATATTAATAAATTATATTAATTTTATACTTTATTTTAATATATAACATTTAATGATACAGAAATTAATTTACTGAAATAATGCATGTAATATATGAACACAAAGACATTATTTATATTAATACATTAATTCTTTTCTATTAAGTCTTGTTTCTGAAAAATGATCAAAATGTTGTGACTTTATGCTAAAAACAAGGGGAAAAAATCTGTCAAAAAGGTTAGAAAACTAATTTTTAAAAGGAAAACAAGAATATATATATATATATATATATACATATATATAAATTATTTTAGTTTACATTAGTTGTTCATTAATCTTAATATTAATTTTTTTTAAATAATACATTTAATTTAAGTAAAATAAAAAGTCTTTAAAGCAATGATTTTTTTATATTAATATAAATAATATTGTGATACATATATATTATTTTATACTTTACCATAATATATTAAATTAATTTAATTATACTAAAATAATACATGTAATATATTACCACAATATATTATTTATATTAATACATTTAAGTTTTTTATATTAAGTCTTATTTTCTGAAAAATGCTCAAAATTGAGTGACTTTATGCTTAAAACAAGGGAAAAATATCTGCCAATGAGGTAAGAAAAATAATCTTAATTTAAAAGAAAAACAAGAATAATTTTCTGACCCCATTGGCAGATATTTTTCATTATTTTAAGTGCACAGCCATTTTTTTTATCACTGTATTTTAGAAAACAATACTTCTCATCTCATGTCGTTTTGCTTCAGTAAATGTATTTTGATTTAAGGATGTTCAGACATTTGAACTGGAAAGCAACACAAAAAGATGGAGGAAGAACATGAATTTCTGCATTGTAAAAGTTCCTGTTTTTCTAATCAATAATCAGAAGTTCATCCTCCGAAAAAAGACATTCAACTTCAAAAAAGACAATTAATTTTAGTATGGATGCATTCATATAAGTGCTTTAACTGCTCCATATTTCCCATAGGCTTCCATTGAGTATTACTGTGTTTTTTTTGCTTGTTTCTAATGATTTCATCTGGTGTTGAACTGGACCATTTCGTCATCATCACTTATTTATCTGCTGACATCTTTTTAAGGCACATCATGTCCATAAAACACACCAAAGTTCTTGAGATACATTGTCATTAGCCTTCATAAAGTCCACTGATAACCTGTAATGATTATGCCTGTCGTTAATAAACCGCTGACAAACAGGTTTGTATCACGTCAGCTGGTGCAGAGGTGTGCGTCACTGATTAGGGATCATCAGAGAGCATTACGGGAGCTCTCGGTGTCCCTGACCGGTAGTTCGTGGTGTCTGTGGACTGCTAGTGTATTGTGGGTAGGTACAGGAGCGGTAACTAACCCGTGGAGAGTCTTGGTCTGATGGCAGTCCGTTCTGGGCAATCTGCTCTCCTTCTCTGTAAACACAAACACAAAGAGACAAACGTCACTTCTGAACACTAGCATTAGCTTCACATTCACTGACAGTGCTGCCAATAAAAAATGCCAATTTTTAATAAATATTGCAGACTGTGTACTATTTAATTTCTACTAGTTTATGTAAATCTCATTTGCTGTCATTGTATTATGTATATATTTTTTATTACATCAGCGACCCCCGCATTTATTTATTTAAATAAATATTATACTATTTATATATATATATATTACTCATAAGTATAATACCTAATTGTATTATACTAATAGTTTTATTAAAATTATACAATATACATTATTGATTTATTATAAATATGTTATTATATTAGTTTTAAAATATTATCAATATATTAAATGTATTACATTTTTTATGATTATTTCTTATTTATTAAGTACGTCTTTTTTAGATATATAATATGATTAAATAAATATATTTAATATACTAATAAGCACATATGTACTTATATTAGTTTTATACTAATCTAAATATATTATTTATATTAATTTATTATTTTTAATATTTGTTTTTAAGTATTCTTAATATATTAAATGTATTTAATTTAATGTCATTAATTTTTACTATTATTTCTTATTTACGCACATTTTATTTTTATATATAATTTAATAAATATATTTAATATACTAGTAAGCATATATGTACTTATATAAGTTGTATACTGATCTAAATGTATAAAACATTAATTTATACAATTATTTCTTATTAAAATAATACACTTCATATATTAATATAAATACATTATCTTAATTATATTTTTATATTCATTTGATACTAATCTTGATATATGTATTTAATTACTAAAATAATACGTTATATATTAACAAATATATTAATTTATTAATATTAATACATTTTGTTACATATTAGTTTAACTAATCTTAATACATTACGTGTACTATTATTTTTTAAATAACACTTAATATACTAATATATGCATATTATGTTAAAACATTATCTTAATTTATATTCATTTTATACAAAATATTATATATACATATTTTAAAAATATATTTTTAGTTAAATACATTTCATATATTAATATAAATAAATTATTTATATGAATAAATTATATTACTTGTATACTAATCAAATATATTTAACGTAATTATTTTTACTAAAATAATATGTTAGTACATTACTATAAACAAATATATATTATGTTAATACATTAAATGTATTTATATTAATTTTATACTAAATATGTGTACATACATTTAAAAATTAATTTAATGAAATTATTTATATTAATAAATACTTGTATACTAATCAAAATGTATTTAATTAATGTAATTATATTTACTATATAATGAAGTTATTTTTAGTTAAATACATTTCATATATTAATATAAATATAATTTATATTATTAAATTATATTACTTGTATACTAATCAAAATATATTTAATATAATTATTTTTACTAAAATAATACGTTCAATATATTAATATAAAGAAATGTATTAAATATTATTATTTAAGTACTCTTTTAAAGAACACTGCTCACACAAACCTAATGAGAAAATGAAACTCTCCTGTGTATGAAGTAAAACACATTACCTGATAGTGTAGAAAAACATCCGTATGGCATGTCGTGTTTTTTCTATTACATCTACAGGTCCGTGCTGTGGTGTGCTGTGGTCTGTGTGTGTGTGTGAGGTTTTTACCTCTGCTGTGTTTCTGCGTCCTGCGCCTGGACCGGCTCCGGAGTGGGCGGTTTCCTCCTCCTCTCTTCCTCCTCTTGCTGTCTTCTCACTTCCAATAACTCCAACTACCAGAATCAACAGAGAAGTTCAACAAACAGAGTCGCGGTGATGTCCCACTAACACACACACACACACACACACTTCTGGCTGTTTCTACACACTCTCTCTCTCTCTCTCTTACCGTAGTCAGTCGTTCCAGCGCTGAGAAGCGTTCCTCCCAAGTCGCGGCTGATTTCTCGAACGCTTCATGACGCTTGATCAGCTTCTCCACCTCATCCACACTCTGTCCCAACTCTCTGCTGGACAGGTACGGCTCCTGTCCCAGCAACCACGCCTCTGCCACGCCGGCGTCCCTTGAAAACTGGTGCACTTCCAAAACTGCACAAACACAGCGAAAGGAGAAGTCAGTGTCAATGATTTAAAGCACAGGCTGCCCACATCCTTTTACATACTTCCCATTACAAGGTCAGAAATAAGTATATCAGAGTTGCTAAGCATCATGGGAGAAGACGCTCTCGACCGCCAGATGCCAAATACAGGGCAGCTTCAATACATCATTTCCTATCGTACTCACTCAGTCTAAGCCACTCCCATCTGTCCTCCCACTTGTCAATCATATCTTTCCTCTTGTCTGTCAACTGCAACAACTTCTCTTTGATCTGTGGGAGAGTAAATGCACATGAAGGAGTAGAAAGAAACATGGTTCTTCAATGGTTCTTGAATTCTTTTCTTATCAAAAAGCTTGTCCTGAACCTCTCCACTTGTTCTGCGGATGGTACCCACCTCTTCTGATGCATAGTGTTTCCGTGCCAGTAGAGATTTGCCCAGCTCGATGCAGGCGGTGAAACTGTCATTACGGGCATCGATTTCAGCCTTGATACCCTGGTGGTTATTCATGAGAAGCTCCACAGACGACACGTCCCTGAAGAATAGCACAAAGAGAACACGGAATGACCTCCATCATTTTGTTAAACGAACGTATTTGGATATATTTTAATTTGTTTAATATACATTTTATATTTATTTTGTACTTAAATAGTACAATTACATATATTAATAAATTATGAGTAAATCAAAAAATATTTATGTCACTGCTAAGCAGATGCATAAATATTACGATATTAATCAAAGTGTGAAAAAATGAAAAAAAACAAAACAAAAAAAAACTGTTTAGCTATACAACCAGTCCTAATTATAAAAGACAAACCGTAACTCTGAAATATTTTTTTATTTTACTTATTTTTTAATAATAGTAAAATATTATTTGAATAT
>JAHKKF010516378.1:0-25886 GCA_019740295.1 Labeo calbasu | reverse complement strand
TGTTAAACGAACGTATTTGGATATATTTTAATTTGTTTAATATACATTTTATATTTATTTTGTACTTAAATAGTACAATTACATATATTAATAAATTACGAGTAATTAAAAAAATATTTATGTCACTGCTAAGCAGATGCATAAATATTAAGATATTAATCAAAGTGTGAAAAAATGAAAAAAAAAAAAAAAAACTGTTTAGCTATACAACTATACAACCAGTCCTAATTATAAAAGACAAACCGTAACTCTGAAATATTTTTTTATTTTACTTATTTTTTAATAATAGTAAAATATTATTTGAATATACTAATTTATATATTTGAATATATTTTATTTAATATACATTTTATATTTATTTCACACACTTATTTTGTACTATTTTACATATAATAATATGAGTAATTAAAAAAAAAACAAGTTTATTTCTCTGCTAAGCAAATGCATAAATATTAATATATAAATCAAAGTGTAAAAAAAAAGTTTGAGGTACAATTTTAGCTTTATAACCCAGTGCTAATTATAAAGGCAAGCCCTAGCACTGAAATAGTTTGACATTTTATTTTTTAATAATAGTATGATATAATTTTAATATATTTTATTTAATATACATTTTATATTTATTATATATACATATGTTGTACTTAAATTGTACTTGTGTTCTGTACACTGACTCCAATCTAATGTAATATATTATGAATAATTAAAAAAATAAATTATGTCACTGCTAAGCAAATGCATAAATATTAAGATATTAATCAGTAAAATAAATAAATAGTCCAGCCCAGTCCTGATTAAAGATAAACCAAACATAGAAATAATCCTTTTTTTTTTTTTTTTAATAATAGTAAAATAAATAATCTGCTTATTTATTTACTGTAATACCAGCATTATTTGTCCAATTATCTTTTGATATATATATATATATATTTTTTTTTTTATTTATTTATTTATTTATTATTTTTTTTTTTTTTTGTATTCTACACAATGGCAATTAATCTAATCCAATCTACTGATTTTTTTGTTAAAATAATCACGATCAGTCCACTAATCATTCTAATAATTGTTAGTTTAACTGAAGTCCAAAACAATTATTTGTTGCAGCCCTACCATAGACTAACCTAACAATAAAATACAGTTTTTGACATCTTAGTAGTTAAAAATAAAAAACAAAATACTTTTGAAACTACTGAGTTTAAAACTATTTTTTTGCAAACCATTTTTTCTTTTGACACTCCACATTTAATTTTAAAATTCAGGCACATTGTTAGCAATATTGACCCATAAAGCATAGCCAGGTCAGACTCACACACCTGGGCTTCTCCTGTGTCTCGATAAGGCGGATGACGTCCTCCATCCAGAGCATAAGGTCCCGCACCATACTGAAGAAGCGGAACTTGTCTCCGGTGTCCAGCAGCCGTGCCCGTCTGCCTTCACATGCCTCCAGCAGACTCCTCCAGGCCTCCAGCACCTCGCCCTCACGCCGCTGGATGTCGTCGGCTTTGTCTCCAGCATACGCTGACTGCAGGCGCACGGCGTCTTCCTGCAGCTGCCTGACCTGAGGATGCAAGCAGGGGGCAGCAGTGAGTAAAACACCTGTTTATGTAGTAACCAACCGTTCTTTAGCGCTGCTGAATATGCAGCATTTAATGCTTAAAGGAATCCTTTAGTGGAGGACTAACTGTGAGAATTCAAGAGAAATAAAATTTTCAGACCCATTAATTAAGCGAATTATCTTGGACAGTGCATTTAGCCAATAAAACCAGTTAATTTACTTCTTTGTTGTTCAATATTAGTCTCGTAAAGCAGGATGTTTACATTCAGAAGTTAATGATGCACAAACAAAGGCTGCGGGACAAATCCACATTGTGTCATTTGAGAAAGGGCTTTACCAAGGACAGTGTGCCCAATTTCTCAAACAATCAGATGGTTTTATGCTATTAATTCTAGACAATTTTTAAATATAAATGATATTTCAATTTAAAAAAAAAATCTATATATAAAAAAACTATATATATATAGATCTATAATTTATAAAGCAGTAATATTAGTTGTTTTATTATTGTTTAAAAAGTATTACTATTATATTATTTATTAAAATATTAAATATAATTATATATTTTTAATTATTATATTTATCTTTATTATTTTTTACAATTTTATCTATTTTTTAAACATCATACTAAATGTATCTATTTGTTAAACTATTTTTCTCTCGCTCCCTTATATATAATAAAACAAACATAAATAAATAAATAAATGCATATATATTTTTTTAAATTCTGAATTACTATAACATTTTAAAGAATTATATATATAATTTTATATACATATAAAATTATACATATAATTATTAGAATAATTTTGTTTTTGAAAGTCAAAAAATAGGTTAAAATACATTAATAAAAGTATGATTGCAAAATTTACTATTCAAAAAGTATTTTCTATTATATTTTTGAATTTTATATATTTTTTTAATCAAATAAATGCAGCCTTGGTGAGCATAAGTGTTTTTTTAAGTGAAATTAAGAAATCTTTATTATTCTAAACTGTATATGATGCATTTACATATATCAGCATTATGTTATTAATATTTTTACAAATATTTTCATATTTTAGAATAATTTTTAAATAGTTTATATATGTGTTTATTACACATTTATATATTTCTTGTATTTAATAGTTCAAAGTACTTGTTTTCTGAACAGTAACAAAATAATTTATTCTATATTCTGAAAAAAAAAAAGTTTTTTAAATTCTACATAAAAATTGAGATATAAATAAAATGTTTTATAACATTAATATAAATATAATTACATTTTTTGACACACACACAAACATTTTTTATGTTTTTTATTCTAGCTAAATTACTTTTGTGTATTAATATGAGTGTGTGTTTATGGATCTGACCAACGCACCTGCGTCCCAAGAGCTTGAATGTCGTGTTCAAATGTGGTGTGCATCCTCTGCAAGGTTTCCACCGTGTTCTGGTCTCGGCCCAGCTCTTCCGGAAGCTTCTTATGTTTGTCCAGGATGCGGCCTAGAATCTCCTTGGCGTCATGGTAGAACTTGTGCAGCTCGTAGGATGCGGCAAGAATCTGCGTGCGTGTGTCGATGAGCTCCAGCAGATCGGCCCAGGCCTCGTTCAGACCGTCCTTCCACTCGGCCACAGTCGCGGCGTCGGCATGGCCGGCGTTGATGAGTTCGTCCGCCATGCGGTTGACGCCGTCCACGCGCTCCTGACCGATGTTTCCTGTGTCGCGAGCAAATTCACGGAAGCGCTCCTGCAACATCTGCAGTGGAGAAACACAAATACATTTATTATATGATAACATTTTGCATATTAACAAAATTTACCCTCATTTAATGATCATAGTCTAGTTTGATGCAGGTCAAAGTGAGAATTCAGTTCTTAGACTCACAGTGACGTGTTCGTAGTCTTGTCCGAGCTCGTGAGACCCAGCCACCACCTCTCTCTCGGCAATCCACTGCTCCAAATCGTCCACCTCCCTGTTGAGCTGGAAGAGGCGGAACCTCTCCTCCAGTTTGCCTCTCCTCTCCTCTGATAGGTCCTTCAGTCCGGCGTACAGCTTATCCACCTGTGATTGACGCATGCCGATCCTCTCGCTACAGCACAGACACGTAAGAAGACAGGGATGATCAAGATCATAAACGAAATGTTCAGTATAAGATGTTAACGGAGATGTTTCAAAATGAGATTCAGATCCAGGTTTAAAATTAAAGTCAGTTTCAAAGGCAAAATCAAACCAGATTAAGATTCAAATCCAGATTTTAAATCTAAGTTAGAATAGTCAAAGTTAGAGTTTCAGAGTCCAAATCTTCAAATCCAGATTTAGAATCAAAGACCAAGTTTTGGAGTTAAAATCAGATTAATATTTAAATCCACATTTATAATCAGTATTTTTCAGAGTTAGATTAAAAATCGAATTATTATTCAAATCCAGATTTAGAACCAAAGTCAGTTTTATAGTAAAAACAGATTTATATACAGATTTAGAATCAAAGTTTTAGAGTTTTAATATTCAAATCCAGATTAGTGTTGTCACGATACCAAAATTTTGACTTCGATACGATACCTGACTAAAACATCACGATACTATTACTGAACCGACACTATGAAAAAACATAGAACAACAGGAAAGTAATTTAATAATAGATGTCCACTACACAGGATTATGGTAAACAACTACCGAGCCTAACAGGAGCCTTTGTTATTAATAATAAGAACCAAGATGCAAGTAACAAACTAAAGGACAAGTACAAAAACTCAAAAACACTAATGAAATAAAGAGGGCCCTACGAAATGCGTTTTATTTTTTTCCTAAATTCCATTTTAATTTTTCTAGACTCTACTTTAATGGTTACATTAAAAAAATATATATTTAAGCAAAAAGCACGTCTAATTAATTGAAATCATGAAACTTGCAGAATTGAACAGCAATTTATTAAAAGTTTTACAAAATTACATGTTTTTAAGGCCCTATGAAATACGTTTTATTATTTTTCTCAAATTCAGTTCTGTTTGTGAATCTCTGTTTTCCATTAATTTTCTGGATTCTATTTTAATCGTTTCATTACATTTTAATAATCAAAAGCATGTCTAATAGATTTGATAAAGAACTAATTTATTATAGGCTATTTATTTATTTCAGAAATACTGTGTTGTGTATTTACAATTTTCTGGTAAATAAATTCTGGTAAATACTTTTTCCGGTAAAAATCCTTTAAACATTGTTTTAATAATATTTTTTAGTAGTAGTAGTAGTACTATCTTTACATTAAGTAACATATTAATATATTTCTGACTGTCAAGCTAAACCAAACTTTTATTTTGACGGGTTGCTGTGAAGACCTTCCGATAGTTTTCCGCAAAAGAAACTGTAAAATGCTCATGAAGTGATTCTCAGAGCAGTTCTAGAGATTATGTTCATGTGTTCATGTTCTCATATATTGAGGCGGCAGAGGCTGAAAACACAGCGAGCGTCACGCGTATGTGTGTAACGTTAGTAAACAAAACATTCACTAACACAGACACGCAGAAATATGGCTCTTATTAAAATACATTCTTAAAGTACCAGTACTAGTAAAATGCGGAATTGTACGGGTTTTAAAGTTTTTAAATACCGGTATATCGTACAACACAAATTCAGATTTAGAATCAGTCTTATTCAGAGTTACATTAAAATAATATTCAAAGTCAATTTTAGAGTCAAAATCAGACTAAGAATCAAATCCAGATTTAGATTTAAAATAAACCTGTCTGAGTTATAGTCAAAAGCATATTTATAACCAAATTTAGAATCAAAGTTTTAGAGTCAGAGTCAAAATCAGATTCAGAATTCAGATTTAGAATCAGTCTTTTTCAGATTTAGATTAAAAGGAGAATAATATTCAAATCCAGATCCAGAGTCAAAGTCAATTTTAGAGTCAGTCAAAATCAGACTAAGATTCAAATCTAGATTTAGATTTGAAATAAAAGTCAATCTCAGAGTTAGTCAAAAGCAGATTTAGAATGAAAATTAAAGTCAAAGTTAGATTTAGAGTCAAATCAGATTAAATTATAGATTTGCATTTTAGATTTAAATTTAATCAGTTCCAGAGCAACAGTTTCAAATCCAAATACACATTTAGAACAATTTAGAATCTTCTAAATGAATTACGTCAGTGTCAGAGATGTCAGTTTCAGGACTTAAACCAGATTCAGATTTAGATTTAGAATCAGTCGTTTTAGAGCCACAGTCAAAATCAGATCAATATTTACTGTAAAAGTCGGATCCATTTGTAGATTTAGAACAAAGGTCAATGTCAATAGCAGATTTAGAGTCAAAATGAGTTCCAGATTTAGATTTCTATTTAGATTCAGATTAAGTGTGTAAGTGTGTGAACAGTGCGTGTCGGTGTTCCGTACCTCTCGGGGTGGTTGGCGGCCACCAGGCCTCGGCTGGTTTTGGACAGTTGGTGGACGGTTTCAGCATAGTCCTCCACCGCCTGCTCCAGGATCTGATGTTTCTTCAGCATCGCCACTGAACTCTGCTCATCCTGAGAAGGAACAAGTATGACATTTCAGAAATGCAGCCTGCACTGCATATGTAATGCAAATGAAATTTACAGACAAAATGTATCGAGTGTAATAAAATACACACTTAAATGTGCATTCTGGATGTTTTCTTTCCATTAGTCCAAAATATGACATGCTATGGAAGCAAAATAGCCTAAAATCTTAAAACATTTACAGATGTCATTCACGGGAATGTAACAGACCTTGGCCTTCTCTTCAGACATCATGTAGAGCTCTTGTTCGCTCATCCAGGCTTCAGCTTCAGCTGCGTCAAAGTAGTACTGCTGGGCCTTATGGGCCTCCTCGAGTCTGGTGTGCCGTTTCTCCGTCTCCTGGATGATTAGGCTCCACAGCTGCTGCAGGTCAGACAGACGGGCTCGGATGGCTTCCACGTTGGGACTGTCGGCCTTCAGGATGCTCTGGCTGCGCTCGAATATGTCGTCACAGCGCGGCTGATGGCCCTGGATCTCCTTCTGTAATGTCTGTGGATAAACAGACATTTGAGTAATGGTGTTAAAAACACACTACATAATTATGTACATTCATTAAATAAAATGTGCAATAATTATCATGACAACACACAGCAAGCAGTTCAAAAGTATGGGTTCTCAAAAAAAGTCTCTTTTGCTCACAGAGGCTGCATTTATTTAATTAAAAATACAGTAAAAATAGTAATATTGTAAAATATTATTACAATTTAAAATAACTCTTTTATATCTGAATACATGTTAAAATGTAATTTATGCCTGTGATGCAAAGCTAAATTTCAGTCTTCAGTGTCACATGATCCTTTAGAAATTATTCTAATATGCTGATTTGCTGCTTAAGAAACATTTGTGTTGCTTCATATTTTTGTAGAAAACGTGATTGTTTTTATTTTTCAGGATTCTTTGATGAATAAAAAGTTCAAAAGAACAGCATTTATTTGAATTTTTTTTGTAATATTATCAGTGTTATATAGTTTTTATTAATAACTGAATATTTTTATTTTCAGTTTTTGCTTTAATTTTAGTACATTTTATTTTAATTTCAGTAATGATGTTGTATTTAGTTAAAGTTAAAGTTTAAATTAAAATTAAAAACTATTTTTTCCGTATATATATATATATATATATATATATATATATATATATTTTTTTTTTTTTCCAGTTTATTTCAAATAACAAGAATGTTTTTTTTTTATGTATTTTATTTTATTTTTATGGTTTTAATTTTAGGTTTAACCCAAATTGTGTTTAATTTAAACACTATAAATGATTTTTGATCAATTTAATGCATCCTTGCTGAATAAAACATTTCTGATTATGAATGCTGAAAACAGTTGTGCCGCTTCATAGTTTTGTGGAAAATGTGATTGTTTTTATTTTTCAGGATTCTTTAATGAATAAAAAGTTCAAAAGAACAGCATTTATTTGAAATAGAATTTTTTAAATTAATATGAGTGTTATATCGTTTGTATTAACAATTTAATATTTTTATTTTCAGTTTTTGTTTTAATTTCAGTACATTTTTTTTTTTAAATATCAGTAATTATTTTTGTCATTTTAGTAGTTTTATGTCTATATAGTTTTATTAATTTTTATTTATTTATTTATTTAGTTTTAGTTAAAATTTAAAAGTTAACCCCTGTTTAAATTAACATTACTATATATATATATATATATCCAATTAAAATCCATTTAAAAAAAAATTCAGTTCATTTCAAGTAACAAAAATGTTCTTTTATATATATATATATATATATATATATATATATATATATTTTAGGTTTAACCCAAATTTTTGTTTAATTTAAACCCTTAACACTAAAAAATGTCTTTTGATCAATTTAATGCATCCTTGCTAAATAAAAGCTCTTACTGACCCCAAACTTTTGAAGAGCAATATATAAATAAAAATAAATAACCCAACACAGCATTTTACATAATTTTCCAGGTCATTCTGAATGAAGCTCTGATCTAAAACATCTCTAATTTGTGTATGTTTTTAAATATTATCATAAAAATGAGTTAACCTGTAACACATTACCTGGTTCTTCTTGATAAGCAGCTGAACAGTCTGTAAGTTGTGGCCATGGTCTGTTGACGTAGCAAGAGGCATTCGCTCCTCAACCCAGAGCTGTAGAGAAACAACAAGTTAAACACATGAACAGGTAAACATCCACACACATATATAAACCCAAACTTACAATCTCATCCTCCATGTCGCGGTTAAACTGATGAATCTCACGAGAGGCCATGAGAAAATCCTTCCGTTTCTGCAATGGGTCCAGCAGCTCCTTAAACTTCAGCTCCACCTCCTTTCGACGTCCATCCACCTCGTCCGTGTCCTTTCCTTCCTGTCTCAACACGTGAGCTTGAGACTGAAGCTCCTCCACCTCCCTCTGACGCACCTCCACCTGGTTCTCCAACATCTAGACACAAAGGAGAAGAGTTAGTCTCGTCCTTCACGATACGAACCCAGCCGTCAGCTCTGATTATCTCAAACCTGTTGTTTCTTGAGCAGGATGTTGACGCTGGTCAGATCTTTGCCGTAGTCGTCCGATTGGATCTGACCCTCCAGACCCACCAGCCATTTGTCGAGGTCGGCGCAGCTCTGTGTGAACAGCTCGGCTTTGTTGGCGTCAAACAGACATTGGGCTTTAGTCTGAGTCGTGGTTTCCAGTTCGGTCCACATCTTCTGCAACGCCGCCAGCTTTTCCTTCACTATGGCTTCTGTCTCCGGCTTCTCCGAGACCAGCTGCTTCCCTTCCTGCAGAGAGACAGAGAATGACATTACATTAAATGTAATTCAATTTCACTTACATTTATGCTTTTAGCATACGCTTTTATCCAGAGAGAATTTATTACAAAGATGAACAAAAGCAGTTTGTCACAGAGCAAACAATATTTGTGATATACAATCCCAGGCTAATTAGAGAGCTAGATTAAAAAGCAAGATAGAAAAAGGATGCAAAAAGTGCAAAAAGGTTTCAAAAATGCATTGGTTTCGCTTAAATTTGAAAAATATAGTAAAGGTTAATTCCAGGAATCATTCTTTTATTTGTGACATTTGTTACTTTGAACTTTAGGAATGTTATATTAATGATACATTGATAAAGTATGGAATTCACAAAGAAATACAAATAAATAAATAAATAAAAGGTAATTTTTTTCTCTCACAATTCTGCCTTTTTTCTCAAAATGGTGAGAACAAAAGTCAGAATTGTGCAATATAAACTCATAATTCTGACTTTCTTGTAATTTGTGACTTTTTTCCTCAGAATTCTGAATTTTCATTTAGCAGTTTCATAAATAAGAAATTTACACTTATGAATGTACGTCACCATTGAAAAAAACAATAAAAAAGGCAACTGCGACTTTCAAAAAATTCTAAATTAAAAGAAAATCTAAATTGTAATATAAAAAGTTGCACTTAACTTTTTTTACATAATATATAGAAACTAATTCCAACAGCTGATCATTAAAATATATATATATATATATATATACATATATATATAAATAAATAATAAAAATATCTTTATCATAAAAGTCCTGTTTTCCAGTATAAAAATCTAAATCTTCAAAATGAAGAAATTAGGACAGACAAAATAAATAAATAAATAAATAATTTGAATTAGTATTATTTTTTATTACGCCACTGGCAGATAGTTTTTCTTGTTCTAAGCATAGTTTGGATTTTTTTAATTAATTAATTAAACATTATTCTGATTATTATTATTATTATAATAAAATACTCAATTATTTATATTTCATTCACAAACTGAAATCTCAATATGGCTTAGTACAATTATCATAAAGATAAAAAAAATTAAGAAATTAAGACGAAACAAAAATTAATAAATAAATACATAAAATAAATATAAATAAATAAAAAAATATAATGTTAAACACAATTATTATTTTATTATTATTATTATTAATAATAAATACTCAATTATTTTTATTTTAATGAGAAATATTACAACAGCAAAATTTCTTATTTTGTTTAATATTTTGTTTAGCAAACTCAAATCTCAGTAGGCTTAGTGCAATTATTATTATTATCATCACTTATTTACCTATTTGATTTTCATCATATCAACAAAAGGCAGGAGATATATGAAGGAAGCAATGCCTGGATAGATTTTTGCGATAAATAGTCAAAAACATACGCTAGTAATATTGCAAAAAAAAAAAAAAAAAAAAAAAAAAAAGATATTGTGCGCTATTAAATTAAATGCACTGGTAACTGACCTTCTCGATTTTGTCCAGCCATTCTTTGTTGGACTGCAGTTCGGCCATGAAGGCCTGATGTTTGAGCCATTTGCTGTGCAGGTTGCGAGCTTCATCGTAGGACATGTCCTGTGCTGTCAACATCTTCTCATTGATCCACAAAGACAGCTGAACAGAGGACACAAAACAGTTAATGCAAGATATATTTCTAGCGGATCTGCCTTATTTTTCAGCATATAAAATAAAACAAAACTGCCATTTAAAAAAAAAAAAAATCAGTTACTTGAAATAAATACTAATTTTATACTAATATCAATTTTAATGAGTTTAAATTGACGTACTAGCATAACTAAAACTTAAAAATTATATTAAAAAAAAAACTACACAGGCATTACAAAAAAAAATAAAAATTCCCAAATCCAAACTGTATCTAAAATTAAAAATAAAATCGAAAATATATACCTAAAACAATTATACAAAATATTAATACAAATATAACAGTATCCAGATGTAAAAATTACATAAACACACAAGTGAATTACTGTAAATTGAACTAAAATTTAAATATAAAACTAAACTATAACACTATTTCAATGATAACAGCTCACCTCCTGGCAATCCTGCAAGAACTTCTGCAGGTCTCTGTTGTCTTTCAGCCTCATGAGCAGCTCCACGGCCGCCTCACGGTTCTTCTTATGCCTGCAGGTTAAAGGTTAAAGGTCAGTCCGACTCTTTTATCTGTTATTCTTTTTAGTTTCCCTTTAATTGCATGTGTTTTGTTACCGGTCATCGATGGAGGCTGCTCTCTCCTGGATGCGGTCAGCATTGATGTTTCCGTCACTGGCCAGTCTCCTACCGGCCTCCACCACACCGTTGATCTTGTCCTCATTGGCGTCCATGGTGGTCATGAAGTCCTCCTGTTTCTTAATGGCAGCTTCTGCTCCTTCAAGGGTGGTGGGCATCTCGGTATGGGCCAGAACATACTCCTACAGAAAGATACAGAAGAAATCACTCAGATGAAGCTCAAAGATGCTTAAACTTTTAAAAATAAAGGTTTTATTGCCACGGAAGAATCATTTTTGTATCCTTCATCTTTATTTAGTAAACTAAAATCACAATATGGCATAGTGCAATTATGAAAAAGATGGTTTGAAAATGAAGAAATTAAGACGAAAAAATATTAGTATTGTAATAAAAAATACTATTATTTTTCTTAAACACTTGATTTTTATTTTACTGGTAATTATTACAAAAATATTTTTTTTAAACATTTTTATTTTGCAAAACAAAATCACAATATGGCTAAGTGTAATTATAAAAAAAAATCTGTATTGTAATTTTTATTATTTTATTAAATATTATTGTTTTATTTTATTGTGAAATATTACAATAGTAAAATATCTCATTTTGTTTAATGTTATTTAGCAAACTAATTTCCTAAATAATTATATTTTTTATATAATTACATAATAATATATTTTACTGTAAAATATTACAATAATAAACGTATTTTTAACATTTTTATTTAGTAAAACACAAATCACAATAAGTTTAATTATTAAAAAAATAGTATTGTAATTGTAAATACTATTATTACTATTACTCATTTTTTAATTTTAGTGTGAAATATATACAATAGTAAAATCTTGTTTTGTTTAATATTTTTATTTAGTAAACCGAAATGTCTTACATACTTCATTTTTTATTTTACTGTGAAATATTAAAATAATAAAATGTCTCTTTAAATATTTTTATTTAATAAAACAAAATCATAATATGGCACAAAATCACAAAAAGTGTACTACAAAATGGTATCGTAATTCTTAATGCTATTATCAGTATTAAATACTCAATTTTATTGTGAAATAGTAATATTACTTTTTTCGTTTGCAGTGGTGCTATACAAGAACCATTTTTGGTTTCCCAAAGAACCTTTCAGTTCTTAAAAGAAGTATTTTTTCTCAGTGTGAAGAACATCTGAATAAGAACCTTTCATGGTTCCATGGATGTTAAAAGTTCTTCATGGAACCATCAATGCCAATAAATGACCTAATATTCAGAGTATACTGATGTTGAACCAAGTTACCTGGTTGTTGAGGAAGGCCTCGGCTTGTTTGGTGTCTCTGAGGAAGATCTGATAGGCGTGAGACTGCGACAGGAGGTTCTGCCTGTTCTCCCACATCTTATGGAGCTCGTTCCATCCGGTATCCAAAGCCTGAAGCCTTTGTCTCAGGAACATGTACTGAGCGTCCGTTTGTCCCTGCGTCACCATCTCGCCCATGTCCCTCATCTTCTGGTAGTCTTCTTCGTAGTTGTTAATCTCGTTCTTGATGCCTTCATGTTGGGCCAGAAGCTTCTCGGCCTCGGCTAGCGTATTCGGCATGTCCTCGGACGCGATGGCCGTCTGCGTGCGGGAAAGCCAGGACTGGAAATCGTCCAGCTCGCGGAGGAACTGCTGGAGCTTGCTGGCTTCCCCGAGAGACGCCTCACGGTTTCGTAGGGTTTCTTTCATCTCCTCCCAAACGGCGGTGATCTCCGCCAGCCGTCCCGTGATGGCTTTGGCCTGGTCGGGATGTTCGTCGGCCAAGCGTTCCGCCTCGCCGCGGAGGTCGCCCAGTTTGGCTTCGATGGCGGCCAGATCGCGCTCCATGCCGGTGAGCTTACGTTGGAGGGCCATTACGCCCGTCAGGTCGTTGCCCAGCTCCTGGGTAGACTCGATGACTTTGGTCTTCTCGCGGATCCAGGATTTGGTCTCGTTACAGTCCAGGTGGTAGTTCTGCACGCCCAAAGCCGAGTTCAGGGACTCCTTCTTCTGGTCGACCAGGTCGCGGAACTGACTCCACCTGCGGATGAGCATCAGGTTTTAGTTTTACATGTGTTACCTACAGGATCCCTGCTGAAAACAGCTGGTCTAGGCTTTGCTAAGTGCTAGTTTAGACACGCTCAGTGTATCTATTGAAGGGAGTTGATCAGCATGCTTGGATGGTTAAGCTAGTTAAGTTGTTTTCAATGAGTTGGAGCTGGCAATTCCAAGGTCATACATTTAACTTCCAGGAAACACAGAAAACTGATAAAATTGATATTTTGAGAGTACTTTTTGATATGAATATATGTTAATTAAGAAGTCCTGTTGATGAATCTAGGGCTGCACGACTGATTGAAATTAAAATTAAATTGTAATAATAAAATGATCAAAAAGATGGTCTGAAAATGAAGAAATTAACTGGCAAAAAAATAATAGTATTGTAATTTAAAATAAAATTATTATTATTATTATTATTGTTATTGTTAATGTTATATTTTTGATAACTGCACTAAGACATTTTTGCAATTCTGGTTTACTAAATAAATGTAAATAAAAGTAAAATAAAATAAAAAAAAAACAAGAAACAAAATGAGAAATATTACTGTTGTACTATACTGACTTATACTGAAATCACAATATGGCTTAATGCAATTATCAAAAAAAAAAAAATGGTTTGAAAATTAAGAAAATTAGACAGTACTCTGTTTTTTATTTTATAGTGAAATATTATTTTTGCTTAAGATTTTTATTTAGTAACCCAAACAAAGTTGCAAAATGGCTTAGTACAATTATCAAAAAGATAGTTGAAAAAGAAAAAAAATCTTTGTGTTTTAAAATAAAAATATTTTAGTTTACTAAATAAATGTAAATAAAAGTAAATTATATAAATAAAAAACAAAATGAGAAATATTACTATTGTAACATTTCAATGTAAAATAAAAAATAAATTAATTAAGGAAAATTTATTTTAAATTACAATACTAATATTTTTGACTGTCTTAAATTTCAAACCATATTTTTGATAATTGCACTATTATATGTTTTATTTATTTTTGCTTTTAAAAATATTTGTATTTATTATACTGAAATCACAATATGGCTTTGTGCAATTATCAAAAAAGATGGTTTGAAAATTAAGATAAGACAGCCCCCAAAAAACAAAAACAATTATACTGTAATTTACAATAAAATTATTATTTATATTATTTATTATTTTACTTTATTTTACAGTGAAATATTATTTTTGCTTAATATTTTTATTAGGAACCAAACCAAAGTTGCAATATGGCTTGGTGCAATTTAAAAAAAAAAAACTTTTATTTTAAAATTTATTTATTTATTTTTAGTTTTCAGTAAAATAGTACTATAAATATATAACAAAAAGAACTTATATAAACTTTATAGATAGATAGAGATACAGATTTTCTTTTTCTTTGTGCCAGTTTTAGCATTTTAATAAACAATTTTAATATTGTTTAATAAACAACAGGCAAATCACAATTAGATTTTCTCCCAAATTGTGCAGCCCCACCAGTATCCCATGACCAGTATTTAGCAACATGTTCTGGTGACCAGCTATACTAGTACTTTCACATGTATTTGTGCTTTCGACACAGAACAAAAAAATACATTTTGCACCAGCACGGAGTGCTGTGACTTGCCTGGTGTTGAGTTTGTCTTGTTGGGCTTTGATGTCTTTCTCGCTCGGGTGTCCGCTGTGTATGAGCTGCCTGGCGATCTGATTGACAACGGCCACGCGTGAGGCCTGGTTATTCATTTCAGGCTCCAGACTCTCAAACCTGGAGGGTAATAGATGGTAATGAATGAAGAATGATGTTTTACAATATGGCCCAATTTGTCCTTGAGAAATGGAGAATGTGATGTGTGACCACACCAGAGTGACTTCAATCTGTTATCGACCACAGAGAACATTCAGACGTTCATTTGTACTGCTGTTGTCCAGCGGCGTGACTCAGCATGAACAGCTGCTGCAGTAAACGCTCCTAATTATGCAGGCTTGAGAAAGGCTTGCCAAAATTCTGACCTACTACTTAAAATTATTATTAAGACAAAAAATACTAACACTAACTCGTCCTAGAGCTTTCAAGCTACATCTGCCAAACTCGACTCAGACCTTTTATACTTAAGAACGCCCTAACGACCACCCAGCAACATCCTAGAAACCACATAGAAAACTTAAAACTGCTTCAAACTTCAATCTTTTCAACTACATCAAACTTAAAACTTTTTAAGATACTTCAAACTTAAAATTGGTTCAAAATGCACATATTGAAACTTTCAAACTCAAAACTTCTTTAGGTGTTTAAAACACTTTGAATTCAAAACTACTTTAAACTTCAAACTCCTTTTTTAAAACTAATTTAAACTTAAAACTGTTTCAAACTTAAAATTAGTTCAAAATGCACATTTTAAAATATTTTAACTTTTAAAATTTGGGTTTTAAAAAATACTTTAAATTTAAAACAGCTTTACACCTTTAAAACTGTCAAACTTAAAACGCCTTCAAACCTTTAATTTTTAAAACTACTTCAAACTTCCAGCTTTTTAAGCTAATTCTACTTCAGGCTTTTAAAACTACTTTAAAATTAAAACTGCTTTAAAATTCAAGTTTTAAAAAAAATCCTTCAAATTTAAAACAGCTTTACCTACGTCAAACTTAAAACACCTTCAAACCTTACATTTTTAAAATTACTCCAAATTTAAAACAGCTTTACACCTTTAAAACTACGTCCAACTTAAAACGCCTTCAAACCTTGAGTTTTTAAAATGACTTCAAACTTCAATTTTAAAGCAGTTTTACATTTAAAGTTGTTTAAAAGCTTGAAGCAGTTTTAAGTTTGAATTAGTTTTATAAATTCAAGATTTGAAGGCGTTCTAAGTTTAATATAGTTTTAAAAGTTTACAGTTGTTTTAAATTTGAAGTATTTTTTAAAACCTGAATTTGAAAGCAGTTTAAAGTTCTTTTAAAAGCTTGAAGCAGTTTTAAGTTTGATTTTAGTTTAAAAAGCTTCTAAAACTACTTCAAACTTAAAATGTAATACTTAAAACTCCTTCAAACTTAAAACTGTTTCAAAATGTAAGCTGTTTAAGCTACTTCAAACTTAAAATTGGTTCCAAACGCACGTTTAAACTTTCAAACTTGAGACTGCTTCAAGCTTATAAAACTACTTTAAACTTAAACCTGTTGGGTTTTTAAAAATACTTCAAATTTAAAAAAGCTTTATACTTTCAAAACTGTCCAACTTAAACGCCTTCAAACCTATAGTTCTTAAAACTACTTCAAACTTAAAACTGCTTCAAACGTCCAGCTTTTTAAACTACAAAGTTTTTAAACCTACTTTAAAATTCAAGTTGTCAAAAATACTTAAAATTTCAAACAGCTTTAAAATTTTAAAACTACGTCAAACTTAAAACGCCTTCAAATCTTAACTTTTTAAAACTATTTTAAACTTAAAACTGCTTTAAATTTTTAAAACTACTATTTTTAAAACTGTAATACTTCAAACTTAAACCTTGAACTAATTCAAACTTAAAACTGCTTCAAATTTAAAGCTTTTTAAACTTTTCCAAACTTTTTAAACTTTCCAAAACTACTTAAAATTCAACCTTATTAAACTACTTTAAACTGTCTGGCTAGATTTTCTCATGCAAGTCCCAACTAATTGGCACAACAGTGTGATAAATACGATTCCAAAGATACAGACTTGACCTCTCACCTGTGCTGAATGACCTCAAGATCCTCCAGTTTCTCTGGGATCTCCATGCTGTTGAGCCACTGCTCCTTCTCGTCAATCCAGAGCTCACATGCGTCAGCCTCGCTGGACATCTTATAGAGCGCCAGGGCGTCCTGCAGGGCCTGTTTCCTCAACCTGGTGAGCTCCGAGACCTCCTTATAGCGCTCCTCGATGCCTGCCAGCCGTTCGTTGACATTTGCAGTCTGCGCCTGTTCGGGAGGCAGGGACTGGGCCTGTTCGTGAAGGGCGTCGATCACCGAGCGATAACTAGCGACTTCGGCTGATGCATCTTTGTGTTTCTTGACCAAAGCTTGAGTGGAGAATTCATCGTGTCCGACGTCAGCGGTGGAGACGATTCGAAGCGCGTCCAAAGTCCAGGCATCAACGTCATCTGCGTCAGCCTGGAACTGGTGAAGG
The DNA here is from genome assembly GCA_019740295.1 of Labeo calbasu. Classification (NCBI taxonomy): domain Eukaryota; kingdom Metazoa; phylum Chordata; class Actinopteri; order Cypriniformes; family Cyprinidae; genus Labeo; species Labeo calbasu. The sequence continues at coordinate 8,612 of JAHKKF010516378.1, read as the reverse complement.
CTGCAAGCCTCTTCCAAGCGTTTTTTCCTCACAGCAGCCAGCTGTTCCAGAGCGGCCCATTGGGCTTGGACGTCCGCGATACGTTCACGAATCTTAGCTTCGCCGAAGTGCCCGGCGTCGGCCATCACTTGACCTTCGCGCACCGTGTGCTGGAGGTGACCGGCGCGGCCGCTCATTTCGTCCTCGAGGGCGCGGTGTTGACTCAGTAGACGCACGGCACCCGTCAGATCCTTACCGCAGTCGTCCGAGGACAGGATCTGCTCTTTCTCACGAATCCAGCCCTCTTCCTCAGCCATCTCCCAGAAGAACTTCCATAGGCGGCGGGACTCCTCCAGACGGGCGCGGCGCTCGGCTGCTAGCTGGGTCAGTTCCTGGTAGCAGAACTCCATGTGGGCCACACGATCACGGATGACCTGAGGGTCACAGGGTTTGTAGCCTGCATCGGATAGGAAGAAGATTATATTTAAAAAAAAAAAAAAAAAAAAATCAAGAAACAATAGAAAGATACTTTTTGACCAATGAATTTCAACTGCAGTATTGCTTAAGCATTTTTAAGCTTATTTAATAGATAATTCTTTAATTGACTTTAATTCACTAATAGCTTTAATTTACTTGGGATGATTTTATCTAATATGCTAATGTAATATATATGTACATATACTTAATTTGCATATATGAAATAAATAGTCATATATGAAAATGATCAGATATTGGAATAATTTCATATATTAACATGTATATTGTAGACCATACAAATATGCATGTGTAACGCATATCCATTTTTGTAACGCATTTTTTTTTTGGGACATACATATTACATTTACGTAGGCACCATTTTTATTGCTAACTAAAATTGAACAATTTTGTTTTTTTTGTAAAATGGAAAAATTAGACATGAATATTTAAATGAAAACTAGACTAAAATGTTTTAAAATTTAAGTTATTAAAAATATTTTAAAAAAACTAATAAAAATGACAAATGCAGATGAAAACGTAAATTAAAAATGCTCATTTAGTTTATTTGTTTTAATATAATAATAAAATATGAAAAAATATGAATAATAATATAAATGTATAAGCAATAACAATTCATAATAAATATTAAAATATAAATAAACTATGTTTTAAAAGATGATTGATAGATAGATACATAGATAGATAGATAAACATCAAAGCTAATACAAAATATGAATAAAAACTATAATAATATATTAAAGTTGATACTAATCTTGGAATTCAGAAATGTAAATAATTTTTTTTTTACATATGCGTGCACACAAATAAAAAACGTCCTGCAGCTGAAATGAGGTTTTGACTTCATTTATAGCATAACCACAGAAATTTATATTCACTATAAAAATGTTCATGACTTTTCCATGACTGTTAAAATTTATTACATTTCCTTGAGTTTTCCTGGCCTGCAAATCACAGTTAAAACTGCCCGTTATTTCCAGGTTCTCCATAAACGTGGGAACCTTGCAAAAGCCAATCTGGACCATACATATTTCTTCTTTGTAAAAAACGATTCTAAAACCGAACCCAATCGGTCACGACCAGACTGCACAAAACTAGTTTGATTCTATTCTAACAGACAGCACGTGGTCTCCCTATTTTATTTTTTTTTTTATTGTCATTCTGAAAGAATGGATTCTTTGCTAGGAATATTGCAAAACCAATCTGGACCATGCAGAACTAACTAAAGTCAGTTTCTAACGAAATAAAGACTAAGGATTACCCTCTTCATCCACGGCAAATTTCTGTGCGTTGGCGTTGACGGCTTTGACGCGGTCGGCCTGTATGCCGATGTCGGCCTCCACCAGAGCGTGTTTCTGCAGCAGATCTTCCACTCCCAGCAAATGCTTCCCGTAATCTTGAGACAGCAGCAGCATCTGTGAAAAACCAGAGACAACATCACAACATCAGGACATGAAACTTACAGCTTCATCATTTAGATTAGCATTCACTTCGCTTTGAAGCTAATGTATTAATCTTGCTTATACTGAAAGTTGGCACCGTGTGCCGCAAATTCTGTCGGCTTCAATGACAAATTGCTTGCGATGTTCCTCATTTGTTTCAGATAAAAGCATCATCAGATAAAAGTTGCTTCAGATAAAAGCATCTGTTAAATGAATACATTTAACATATAAAGCTTTCCCATCATGCTATGTTCTAAACATTATGAAATATTCAGTAACATAGGTTTAAGCATCAATAATATGAGTTACTACTTGGATTTTAAAACGTCAGAGGAACATATTATAAAAAATGATTTGTTTTAGTATCATTGAGATACTATTACAGTTTTTATTCATATTTAGTTTATAGACCTTTATATAAATATATTTTGTGATTTTAGTTAAAGTACTTTATTTCAACTAACAAAAACAGTTTTACAGTGTTTTTATTGTGTTTACAGTATTTTTATAGTTAACTAAAACTCAAACTAAAACTATCATAAATTGTTTTAGTTAACTGAAATAAGCCAGAAATAAAAAATAAAAATCTAAAATTAAAAATGCTGCCTTAACTGAAATAAAATAAGTTGAAGTTGAAGTATTAAATGTTATAAATAAATGTTCATTTTAAATTTTAATTTAAACTTAAATTTTAACTGTCTTAGCCAGTTCAAATTAAAATCCAACATATTAAAAAAGAGGTAATCAAATAAATAAATAAATAAAAAGTAAATAAATAATATATTATATGATATTTATAAATAAACTGAATAATGATAGGAAAAACAGGTGCATTTTACACTAAAATACAGAGTCTAACCCTAACAATACTTACAAACAATACTATGAACCAAAGTAAGCAAAATACCAAGGTAACACCATGGTATTTATTTGTAAATTAATAAATAATGAATCAGAGCCAGTTAAAATTAAAATCTAACCTATTGAAAAAAAAAAAAAGATAATCAGATAAATAAATAATAATGAATAAATAATATAATATATTTATAAATGTTTTTGTCTCTGTGTGTGAATATAATATTACAAATAATGTAAATATAAAATCTAACATAATATAGTAAATAAATTTATAATAAATTTATAATAAATAAAAATAAAATAAAAATTAAAAATGCTGCCTTAACTGAAATACAATAAATTAAGCCTATATAGGAAACCGAAATATTTACAAAAAATAAAAATAAAAAGCATATCACAAAAAGATGGAAATAGGTCAGAGGAACCTGTTATAAAAGTTTAATATATATTACTATTATTGCAAATACAGAACTACATCTATAGGACCTCAAACATAAAGAACATTAAGTCAATCTAAGCAAATAATCATAATACCTTCCAATTATTACTATATATTAAAAGCTGAACAATAATCTACTTCTACAGCTAGAATTCATTTTATAAAGTTTATTTCTCTATGAGCACTACTCTGCAGTTCTCAAGCTCCCGCTCATTCCTTCATCCTCGTTTTCCTCGCTCACCTTCATCTCGTCCATCCAGTCCATGATGTACAGCATCTCCTGGAAGACGCGCTGCAGGCCGAGGTTCATTTCCAGCCGCTGTCTGCGCGCTTTCAGCAGCTCCAGCAGATACTCCCACAGACGCAGCACGTTGTCTTTGCGCGCTGCGATGCGCTTGATGTCGTGGTAGTTCTCCGTCTCCAGCTCTCTGGCCACGGCCACCACCGCCAGCACACGCTCTTCGTACGCCGCGATGTCCGTCTCGATGGCTTCGTGTTTTTTGGTAGCTGCCTCGACCGCCTGGAGGTCGAATCCGAAATTGTCCTGCAAAAAAGAAGTGGAATAAAGGATATAAAGTATATAAATATAAATTAAAAACATAATATGAATGCAAAATATAAATAAATATTTTTGTAAACACATTATAAGTGAACTGCGAATGTCTAAAATGTAAAATAGTGCATGAGCAACTGTGTCATTTGAATGTTTGACCACCAGGGGTCACAAAGTAGCATACAATGATGGCTGAGAGCGTATTACACAATGCAGTGCTGGACGCGACACATGTGTTTGTTTATACAGCAAACGCAGTGCAAATGCACCTGGGAAACGAGGCGCTGGTTCTCGCTCAGCCAGGTTTCCCTCATGGCGGCTTTGCGGTCGAAACGTCTGGCGAGCTGCTCCAGCTTCTCCTGTCGAATCAGCTCGGTCCTCAGCGCCAGCTCACGCTCGTGTTCAGCCTTTTCTAGACGCTCCCACGCCTGCGACAACACCACAGCTTCAGCACATCACAGTCACCGTTCAGATTCAAGAGATTTTACTGAGAAAACTGAATAATGATGAAAAAAAAAGAACTCTAAAATACAGAATCTAACCCAAATAATACTGTGCACCAAAGTACCAAGGTAATACCATGGTATTTATTTGTAAATGAATAAATAATCAATCGTAGGCAGTTAAAATTAAAATCATATTATTATTATTATTAAAATCATAATAAATAAAACAATATTATTACAAACAAATCCTGTCACTGTACCATAGTTTTACAATCTAATACACCAGAATAAGCAAAATACTAAGGTAATACTATGGTATTTATTTGTAAGTGGAAAAATAATCTGTCTTAACCAGTTAAAATTAAAATCCAATGTATTGAAAAAGAGGTAATCAAATAAATAAATAAATAAAGAATTAATAAATAATATTTATAAATGTTTTTCTGTGTGTATATAATATTACAAATAATGTAAATGTGTAAATATAAAATCTAATCCAATATAATACATGAGATTATAATAAATAAAACAGTGTAATTATAAAAATACTGTGATTGCACCATAGTTTTACCCTTTAAAAATACACCAAAATAAGCTAAATAACAAGGTATCACATCTAATAAATAAAGAAATAAATAAATAAAAATGTTCTATTTAAAAATGTTTTTGTGCGTGTGTATATATAATATTGAAAATAATGTAAATGTATAAATATAACATATAAAATCCAATATAATAGCAATAAATTAATTTATAAAAGTGTAATTGCAAAAATACTGTGATTGTACCATAGTTTTACTCTTTAAAAATACACCAAAATAGGCAAAATACCAAGGTAATACCATGGTATTTATTTGTAAGTGGAAAAATAATCTATTTTAGCCAGTTAAAATTAAAATCCATAAATAATTAAATAATTTTTCAATTAATATTGAAAAAGAGTAAATACAATAAATAAATAAATAAATAAATAAATAAATATGTTCTATTTATAAATGTTTTGTGTGTGTATATAATATTACAAATAATGTAAATGTACAAATATAAAATCTAATCTAATATAATAAATGAGTTTATAATAAATAAAACAGTGTAATTACAAAAATACTGTGATTGTACCATAGTTTTACCCTTTAAAAATACACCAAAATAAGCAAAATACCAAGGTAATTCCATGGTATTTATTTGTAAGTGGAAAAATATGTTTATAAATGCATTTGTGTGGGCATATAATATTACAAATAATGTAAATGTATAAAGTTCACAGTGCATTAACTAATGTTAACAAACACAACTTGTGATTTTAATAAATGCTGATATTAACTACGATTAATAAATGCTGTGGAAGTATTGTTCATTCTTAGTTCATGGAAACTAATGCAGTTAACTAATGAACCTTATTATAAAGTGTAACCTATTTATTTGTAAGTGGATAAATGATAAATCCTAGGCAGTTCAAAGCAACTCAGCAGCTCCTCAATTAAAACCTACCGTAGTGAAAATGAGGTAATTCTCACCTTGTTGATGTCTGAAATGAGTTTACCCTCTCGTGGCATGTACACTTTCTGGTTATTGGCCCTCATCTTGCTCTGAATAGTAAACAGAAGCACTTCCAGGTTGCCTTTCTCAGTGAATCTGTGGAGGAAGAGTTGAAAATGAAGTTCAGTTCATTTTAGTTCTAATATAATGTGTTGTGTGTTTTTCTGGCAGACACTCACTTGGGTGGTTTCTCTACTGTCCTGTAGGTGTTGAAGGCCTGAAGTTGCTGCTGGACTCCGACCAGAGAGTTTGCAAACTTGCGGTTGTTGAGGATGATGATGGTTTGCTCGATCCACTCCAGCAGATCAGACGCCAGAGATTCATATTTCTCAATCATCTTCTCGGTCTCGATGGCGTTGTCGAGCACCTAGTGAAGACCAGCGGATCTGAATGTCAATTAAAGTAGCAAAGCAGCTAAACAGCAGTTCAAGTTAAAGCTTTAGGTAAGTTGTGGTTTTAGATTTCAAATCTGCATGTTAAATGCCACATCAGAGTCTTTTACAAATGTTTTACAGCATTTTCCGTTGAGACAAGAACCACCACATAACATGGTATAATGTGACTATAAACTTAAGACTAAACTTACTACAGTTCAGAATGTAAACCGATGTAAGACAGAAGATTTATTTACAATTAACTTTTTAATATTTAATTTATTTAAAAATTATTTGATTTATTTTAATAGGAATATTTAAATAAATAAAATTAATATTTCATTGCTTTTATTAAAATAAAAATAAATACTTAGCATGAATAACACTAAAACAATCAGTCAACAGATTTAAAATTCTAAGATTGTAACTCAAGCATGTAAATATTAAGAATTTATTTATTTATTTAAATTTTGATTTAAAATTATTTGTATTTAAAATTACTTATTTTAATCCAAATATTTAAACTTATTGTTCTTACAAAACTGATAGATAGATAAATAAATAAATAAATAAATAAATAAATAAATACTTAGCATGCATAAGACTAAAACAATCAGTCAATAAACAGATTTAAGATCCTAAGATTCGCAATTCAAGCATACTTATTTTAATCCAAATATTTAAACTTATTGTTCTTAAAAATAAATAAATAAATAAATAAATAAACAGGAATTATTTTTTTCTTTTTAAATATTAATCAATATATTTATTTATTTTAATAGAAATATTTAAAAAAAAACTTTAATAAAAATGTTTCTGATAACTGAAAACTGATAGATAGATAAATAAATAAATAAATAAATGAATAAATAGTACACATAAGACTGGAATAAGTCAATTGAGTCAATAAACAGATGAAACTGAAATTATGTAAATATTAAGATGACACTATTACTTACCATTACTAACATCTCAAACAAACATTGAATATTAAATTACCTTAATTTTAATGTTATATAAATATTAAAATTGCTAAAACATTTTTTATTAAAATGAATACTATAAATTATTTAAATAAATACAGAAATATAAATAAATAATCTATTTAGAACAGTCTAACAGAACAGTATTATAGTGAGCAGGAAAAAAGTGTTTTAACAGAAATTTTAAAACAATAGAAACCGCGAAAAGTTTGATAAAAAAAAACATGTTTGAAAATTCATTAATAAATTAATTAATTAATTTACTTGCTGATGTATTTACATTTTACTATTTACATTTACACTTTATTTATTTGTTTTATTTAATAATGTTTTCATTTATTAGTAGTATTTAGACTTACATTTAAACCTACAATGTTATATGTCCTAAATAAATAGCATGCATACGCCTGAAATAATAGAACTTTTGAAGACTCAGACCTTTCCGATACGTTTGCCCTCCACCTTCAGGGCCTTCATCTTGGAGAAATAATGGTAGTATGTGACAACATAAGTGATGACGGACTTCTCATCGGGATGGTCTACGCTGATATCTGCAAAAACACAGGTGTTATTGTGTATTTTTATAAGGAGATACGGTGATGGAGAAGCTGTGAGATCAGGATGGGCTTTTACCTTCTGGATCCAGGAGTTTGGTGAGACCTAGGTGTTGCTCGGCCAGGTTGAAGGCGTTCTGCAGGTTGTAGTGAGCGTTGGACTTCTTCAGTTTGTCGAAATCAATCAGGTCTGGCCTGGAAACATTAACAGGAATTGAGAATTAAGAATATTAAGTGTGCAAAACAGATATTTTGATGCAAGTGAACTGAAATTGGTACCTGTGTTTGTGAATGAGGGCGTTGAAAGCCATTCCATCACGCCAGCTGGTGGTGAAGTTGTGGATGTTGACATTTGGATAGCTGTGAAACACAAACCAGAACTGTCAGATATCAAGAACTCGAATGCGTTTGTGTCTTTATTCTGGACGTGCACCCACCCAGCCGTCTTCATCTGGCACCACAGGAGCAGGGCGTCCTTGGCGGAGCGTTTCTCTTTGTTGTCTTCTGTCTCAACGCTGATGTCTTGGATCTGTTACACACACGATAACACATCACGGATTTAAATTGTTTATGCATTTCTTTGGCCATAATGTGATAAAAATGAGAATAGTGCTATTAGAGCAGGGGTTTTCAAACGACAGAGAAAAATTAACAAATTAAAATAAAAAATAAAATTTCAAATGAAATATAAAATGTAACTACAACACTAGAGTACTATGTCTATGTTAAAAAAAAAAGAATAAAAATGGGAAAAATTAATAAAAACTTTAAATTAAAATGAATTATAAAAAAACAATTAAAAAAAAACAAAATCAATACATATATAAATAAGCAATCTAACAACAGTACTACAGTACTATGTAAAGTAATAGAAACTACAATTAATAAAAATACGTTATAATATTAAAATTAATAATATTTTATCAATAAAATAAATAATAAAAATAGTT
>JAHKKF010516376.1:4259-24936 GCA_019740295.1 Labeo calbasu | reverse complement strand
TCCGTCTATTTATATACATATCTATCTATCTATCTATCATTTATATACATGTCTATCTATAATTTATAAACATGTTTATCTGTTTATTTATATACGTCCATTTATCTATCTATTTATATATATACATGTATGTCTACCTATCTATCTGTCTGTCTATCTATTTATATACATATCTAGCTATCTATCATTTATATGCATGTCTATCTATAATTTATAAACATGTTTATCTGTCTATCTATATACATGTCTATCTATCTATCTATTTACATATCTATCTGTCTATCTACATGTTTATCTATCATCTTTTTTTATTTGAATAAAAAGAGCCTATTTAAATTTTTATTCTAGTTTAAGTTGTACGTTTTGCGTTAATTTCTCCGATGAATCGTGGCTTTCATGTATCACTTTTTCTCTGATGTCAGTCACCACCCCTTTGTCAAAGTGCGAACAACTGGGGGTCTCATAGGCGCATATAAGGACGGGCCGCTGTCAAAGCACAGTCGTCTCAGCCCGAGAACAGCAGCACAGAGTCAGAACCTCTCCAGCACCTTCACGTGGAAAGATGTCCTCAATCCGTGCAGCGTGCCTGCTTTGCGCAGCACTTTTCGCAGTGGTGAGGGGTTTCACCCACGAAGACATGAAAGACGCTCTGCTGAAGAAACTGGGACTTAATGAAGTTCCGAAAATTCACAAGAGGGATCTGGAGAACCTTGTGATTCCAGCGCACATTAAGAACAAATATATTTCCATGCTGAAACTGCACCACGCAAGAAAACGCCGCTCGCTTCCGAGTTTAGCCGGCATACTGAGGGGAATCCCTGGCAATGCAGGTAAGATTAATATGCAAAATGAAAATGCAATTATGTGAAATTAAATTCTATAAATGAATTCTAAATAAGCAAGAAGTAAATATAGTTTGTTAATAAATCGCTCTCGTCTATTCCAGACATCTCTGGTGAGTTTGTATATTCTGACACCACACGTCAACGTGTGGTGTTTGAGATGACATCAAGGATTCCTGAGAACAGTGAAGTGACCATGGCAGAACTAAAACTGTTCAAGAAAGCCCCACACAAGCGTTCCATACCAGAGAGAAAGGGCCACAGACCCGTCAACAACGCCCGGGTGAGCATCTACTGGGTGGAACCTCTGGAAGACGGGTCAAACCGAACTTCACTAGTGGATTCCAGGTAAGCAGAGACGGCCACAGACAGTCATTATTCTTTCCTCATTATGCTAATTCCACTGCTGATTGGCGTTAAGGAACATGCATGCTAATTGTCACAACCATTATCTCCTCAGGTTGATTCCCATTCACGAAACCGGCTGGAAGAGCTTTGATGTCACCCAGGCGGTGCAATATTGGTCGAAGAGCCGAATGGAGATGCCCATGCACCTTGAGGTGTGGATCGAGGGCGAGAGACCCGGCAGTTACGCGGCAGAAATGGCCAAGTCTGTCCGCTTCACAACTCAAGATCCAAACGACAACACTCTGGGAAAACCTGAGCTTGTTCTTTACACCCTGAACCTCGAAGAGTTCGGGTAAGAATGGCATTATTTCAAAGCAGCGCTTAATTTGCGATTTCTTACTGGAAAAAAAGTCTATAAATGTATCCACATGTTTTGTTTCTAAAGTACTTTTAATTTTACCTCATTTTAATGCAGCGCGTAACTTATTTGTATGCACAATTTGTCATATATATATATATATATATATATATATATATATAAATCATCAAAATGTAAAAAAAACAACAAAAAACAAATAAATAATAGTGATGCTGAGAAGTTTTGTAAATGTGCCACATTATGCATATATTTACTTTATTTATTAAATGTATAAATAGAAATTCAAAGTTAATTTAGTGAAGTTTTCAAAATGAATCACTTTATTGTTATTCTATTTAAATATATTTAAATATGATTTATGTGTAATATTGGTACTCCATAGTGTAAAGTGTTACGAAACACTTTTTTGAAAAAAATAAAAATGTGTTTAATTTAAAACGTACAATGTGTTAATATTTTATTATTCTTCACGTTGCAGGTCTAGTGGAGACTGTGAAACCAACAAAGACAGTGAGATGTGCTGCAGGGAAAAATATTTCATCAATTTCCGAGCCTTGACTTGGACCCAGTACTGGATCATCGAACCCTCCGGGTACCAGGCGTTCCGGTGCAACGGCGGCTGCCGGCAGCCCAAGCGCAACTACGGCTACGGAGAAAGGAAGTGCGCGGTTGTGGAAAGCGCACCGCTACCGATGATGTATTTAGTGAAAAAGGGAGATTATACTGAAATTGAGGTCGCTGAATTCCCAAATATGATTGTAGAAAAATGTGGATGCGCAATGGATAATATTTCAGTTGTATGAATATGCCATTTGCCATCGACAACGTGACACAATGTACTTAAAAGCTTATTGAGATACCTCAAGCACTTTGTATAAATTTGTAAATATTGCTAAATTGATATGCATTTATTTTTGCATTTGTGTATGGTTCCATATGAAATAACTGATTTGTAGATGTTATATTTTGAGCAGTAAATAGAACGGTTTGTTGTATATGTCAACATGTTGACTGAATATAAATTAAACTATTTTTCATTGAAACTTTATTTACTCGTTTAGTGACTAGTTTGCACCACTGTGTTTGCAAATGGCCACATGGAGCGCAGACATAAATAAACAAGACAGTTATGTTTTGTTTACTCTACACACGCAAATAATCACTTATTAAACAGAACAATTTGTAGAGTTTAAAAGGGGTGTGAAGTGTCAAAATACTTATTTAAACATGACTTACCTAGAAGTGTAAATGGTTCTGATACAAAGTACATTTAATTTCTCTATCCACCTTATTTTTCCCGTAAGAGCGCGCGCGCCATTTGTAAATGTTCAGGGTCTGGCTTCCGGTCTCCGCATCCAGCTATTTTTATCTGTACAAAACATGATACTGCAAACCGGTGTGTCTTACCATATTATTTCAATGTATTATCGTAATTATGAACACACTTGCTTGCAGTGCAAAGTTTTACCGTTTACTGCACTTTGTTATTCTCGTTAATGAACCGGAAGTCTCGCCCGTAGGCTTACTTCGGCATTGAAGAATTCATTTACTTCATGACAGTAGAATTTACCACAGTTGTACTGTAGTATTACGAACTGTATTTAAAGGGACGGTTCACCCAAAAATTAAAGTTTTGTCATAATTTACTCGTACTTGTACAAGTTTCTCTTTTCTGTTGACCACAAGATATTTTGAAGAATGCTGGTAACCAGATAGTTGGGGGGAAAGTACTGTCAATGGGGACCAGCAAGTTTGCTTACCAACATTCTTACAGGTTTGGAACAACATGAGGGTGAGTAAATTATGGCAAAAATGTAAATTTTTTGGGTAACATCTCTTTAAATAGTTTTTGTACAGGTAGTTATTCCTAAAATAAGTGATATTAATAGGAATGTTTTGCATTCAGTGAGAAAACGCAATGATTTATCTCAGAGGTTTATTACATTGTTTAATGACACATTTCCTTACATTATGAAACACTTCTAACATTCATCGTTGAAAAATCAAAGCCAAAATACAAACATCATAAACCGTACCACCTGCCATCTCTCAAGAACACATAATGCCACATTTTAGTACAATTTAGTAAAGAAAAAAATTCATCCTCAAAATAGCATAGTTTGCACAAGCAAAGTCTGTGTAGTAAAACAGTATCAACACAAATCTCTCATGCCATGCTATCCAGTTAAAAATCACTTATTCTAATAAAGGACAGGGTCATTTTCTCATCCCACAGGAAATCATTTAAAGAGAAAAAAAACAGCACTTCCTGAAATAAGTTACTTTTACATCAATTTAAATGGTATACACTTAAAACTATTACATCATGATAAAATACACCAATTTTAAGTCAAAAATAGCTGCCCTTTTTCTTTGGCCATTTGGCACTTTATAAGAAATATATTCATTCAAACAAATCAAGGGCCTGGCTTGATGAAAATAAGGATGTCTCACTGATGTGATCATGAGGTGCGTGTGTAATATTGTGGTCTGAATGATGAGTATCAAAAAGCAGATTATATCAATTGAGAAAATCCATATCAGATATGACCTTCAACTGCAGTATTTCATAGATTGCTCCATGTAACATTAGTAATGCATTTGAGAACATAACATATAAAAGAACTTGCTTATTTGCTGGCTGTTAAATCTAAAACAGTTGTCAAGGCCACCATTTGACAAATTAATCCCAAAGGAAACGTTTTGGGACATTTCCTGTAGTAAAATGATCTAATATAGTTAATGTACACCAGAACAGGTTAGTTGCATCATTACATAGATCAATATAGCGGTTACGCAGTTAAAACAATATAATTTGCATTAAATATCTTGCAAAGCCATTTTTTTAAAAAACACTGTCAACAGTACTAGTAAGTTTAGTGCACAATCATTATGATGGCGTTATAAACGACAAAGCTTCGTTGAAGTGTGTAAAGCAATAAGCACGATCAAGTGCATAACTTTAAATGAATACACGTTTCATTGCGGCTTCTCTTGGTTTCTTAAACGACACAAATGCGTAAAATTATGCAGTGCAAATCAAAAACTATTATAAACCAAAGTAACTGACTAAACTGATTTAAAAATGATTCCAGCATACGCCCTACAAGATGAAGACAATCAAGTACAGTCTGATGGTGATTAATTAAGAGACAAATCTGATTGACATTCAAAGGCTCTTTGAAATGGATTGTTCAAGATATCAGTCAAAAGCCATAAAAGGTCGTAGAAAAGCAAGCACATCATTTATTGCAAACCTATGATGTAACTGTTACAGTCTGGGCTAACAAACAAAGAAAAACTTGAATCTGTAAGAAGCAAATGGAGGACAATATTTGCACTCCTTCACTGAACATGAAGGTCAGAGATGCTGCGTAAATATGAATGTAATTATTGACAAAAGTTTCTAAAAGATTAAGGTTCACAGGGATTCTTACACACTATAACTCTTACACAAAAAAAAATGAAAAATAATAATTTACATTGAGTAAAAATGACATTTTACAGAATAAAATTCACAACCCTGAAATTCAAAGCACCCCTCGCACAAAACAAATGCAGGGACTCCTGATATAACAATATATCAAAGCTGTGATACAAAATAAAAGGGGGAGGAAATACATTTTACAAAAATCTGAGAGTGAAGCAAGCACACATCTATGTAGAACGTAGACTGTTCACTTCAGTAGGCGGAATGTTTTTGTTTGCCACTTGCTTCTCTTATTTAAAAATGGACTTCCTTTAAAAAAATTATAATAAACAAGGACCGTAAAAGTGGATGGTTATTCGGTGGCTGTGCGGCTCGGCACACAAGGCCACGAGTCTTTAATACAAATGCACGTTTAGTAATATCCTGGGTGGTACTGTTGATTCCATGGCTTCTGGTTCCAGAACTAAAGGGTCAAAGAAAGGTTTCATCAGTCAAATGGACTACAATTTGATTTTGTTATACAATACTCTGGAAATTATAGCCAATCGTATAATTTTGAACAAGGTAAATTTATATAAAAAGTTTATACAATGGCTTATTTGTGACCCTATCAAAAATATCAACTTTCTCAATGAGACATGCAGTCAAACCAAAAATGATTCAAACACCAGATAATTCGAAATATTTTTGTACTAGTGGGTGTAGGACACTACACTTCATTTATGTAAGTGATGACAGCAAAATAAACTAAACATTATATCATAAAAAAAATCTTCGTACAGTGGACTACCAGTAAAATTAATACAAATTTGGTACCAAAAATTTGTTTTGACACTTTCACCTGACCAGGTTTTGTTACCTTTCAATCAAAGTTGTTCTGACACATTTAACTTTTGAATTCTTGTCATATTTTATTACCATTTTCTAAACTATAGCAAATAAACTGTGATGACGTGAAAAATGTTGAAGGTGCCTGAATAAATTTTGGTTTGACTGTATAATAGCTGTACTTACCCCTTGTTGCCAACTCTGGTTGAAGGCTTGGGCAAAAGATCCGTTTTTGTTGCCAAAACCGCCACGATTCTGCTGATGGCCTCCTCTGCCACGGAATTTCTACAAATATGAAAATTCAAAATTACTCTCCATGTAAAAGTCATATTGAGGTTTCACTACCATTCAAAAGTTTGGGGTCAGGAAGAGTTTTTTTTATTTTAAGAATTTAATAAAATAAATAAATACTAATAAACTTTCGCCCAGAAGCTTGTTTCTATCACAGGATACATTTAAAAAAAAAATAAATAAATAATAATAATAATAATAATAATAATAATAATAATAATAATAAGTCACAATTCTTAATTTATATCTTGCAAATTACTTTACTTTTTTTTCTTAATTCTGAGTTTTATATCTCACAATTTTGTTTCTTGTTTCTGCCATGGAACTTAAAGGTAATTTCTTTTAAATTGTGAGTAAATACATTTTGAAAGTATGACACTGAAGACTGGCTTTGCTATCACAAGAATAAATTACACTTTAAAATGAAATAAATTGTAATATTTCACTATATTACTGTATTTACTGTATATTTGATTAAATGTAGTCTTGTAGGTAGAAAATTAAAACAGAAAAAAAAAAAGACTTGGTAACACTTTACAATAAGGTTCCATTAGTTAATTTTAGTTCATGTATTAACGAACATGAACAAACAATGAATCATACATTACCGTATTTATTCATCTTCCATAATATCAATTAATAGAAACATTGTTCAGTGTTCTTTCAGATTAATTCACAGAAATTAATGTTAAAAAGCAAGCACAACTTTTTTGATTTTAATAGTGCATTAGTAAATGTTGAAATTAACATTAAGATTAATAAATGCTGTAGAAGCATTGTTCATTCTTAGTTCACATTAACTAAAGTGGTTAACTAATGAATCTTATTGTAAAGTGTTATCAAAAACCTTTACCAAGCCCAAACATGGTAAACAGTAGTGCACTTCGTTTCAAGAGATATAAACTAACCGGCTGGAAGTGTCCTCTGCTGTTGGGTCCGCCTTGTCCACCGCCGCGGTGCATGTTACCTCTGTTTCCAGGTCCTCCGCGGCCCATTGCTCCACCTCTGCCTCTCATGTGCCCACCTCTGGGAACCATTCCCCGGCTGGGCATCCCACTTGCTCCACCTCGGCTATGGAACCCTCCTCGGAAGACAGGTGGTGGCGGCGGTGGTGGCATGTAGCCACGTGGGTGACGATTAAAACCACGATGTGGTACTGGTACTAAAAAGAGTAAAAAGAGTTTTAATGCATAATGTAAATTTAACATGGCAGCTCACTAAAAATATATACATATATAAAAGCGGCTTACATCCTCTGAAGTTCCCACGAGCCTGGAATCCACCTCTGCCTCCACGTGGGCCTGGACCACCACCCCTACCGAACTGGTTCTTAGGACCTTTTCCTCGTCCACCTCCCTTTTTGGGGGTCAGTGGGCCCTGGTTTGGTTTCTTTTCAGGTGGCAGAGCATTCTTACTTTCTTCCTTGTACTGTTCCAAGAGCTTGACGGCCTCCTCCTTCTGCAGTTCCACATAGGTGACATCTGAGAAGCAGTCTCCTACCTCTGGCAACGTGTAGATACCTGTAGAGAGGTACAAATAATCTTTTGTATTCCTGTCTTTCCTATTTTATGTGCCAGGTTGGCAGAGGTGCAATGGTGAAATGACGAAATGACATCACATACCTTTCATTTTCAGGACGGCGTGCTCGGGTACATCTTTGCCATCAGTTTCTGCTTTCTTCTGTGTTCTCTCCTTAAAAGCCTCATCTGCGGGGAAGACCACTACAGCTTTGCGTTGGAAGCCAGCAAAGAGACACATCTTCCTTCTCTGGGCCGGTGCAGAGACGTTCGTCTGATCCAAGATGTAGTTTCTCTTTTTGCGGGCGGCAATTTCAATAAACTTGCCCAGGAACAAAGGAGCACGCTGAGAGATGGCCGAGAGCTTCGCTGTGTCTTTGTTTTGCCTCTTCATGCTGCCAATCTGCAAGTCCAAAAAGTCAGATTAGACAAAAAAAAAATAAGATTGAGACATACAAGATAGAAGTTTTTAAAAAGAATATTTCTCACCATCATCTTCTCCAAAATTGTGGTGGTGCCGAGGATGTTGTACTTCCCAGGGTTCTCTTCAACATGTTTATTTACCCAAGCAGATTTTCCAGATCCGGGAAGGCCAACCATGACGATCACCTTGAAACCAACATTGTGATTACAATCATTGTCAATGCATGCAAAAACAAGTTAACCATTACTCAACCCCATGTCATCCAAGATGTTTGTCTGTCTTTCTTCAATTGCAAAGAAATTAAGATTGAGGAAAACATTCCAGGATTTTTCTCCGTATAGTGGACTTCAATGGTGCTTAACGGATAGAAGTAAAAAAATAAGACACTCAGCTGGGATCACGTAGATCCCTTTGAAGCTGCTTTTTTTAACCTTCAATCCATTGAGCACCATTGAAGTCCACTATATGGAGAAAAATCTTGGAATGTTTTCCTAAAAAAAACAAAAAAAACAACGTAATTTCTTTGCCACTCAAAGACATGAACATCTTGGATGACATGGGGGTAAATTATTAGGATAATTTTATTTAGAAGTGGACTAATCCTTTAAAGAAAAAATAAAATAGATACAAAAAAAGAAGGGGAATAAAGTACCTCGCAATCTTTTTTGGTCTCAGGTCCTTTAGGTCCTCTGATGCGCACATCAACAGGAATTTGCTGCAGGAAGGCGAAGCCCTCCACCTGAGGGAAGAATGGCGTCTCTTTCTGACCGAAATTGAACTCAACCGCACAGTTGTGGCAAAGAACATGGGGAAACAGAGTTTCCCCGGCCAAGGACTCCTTATTGACCTTGAAAGCCACACCAAGGTCCTTGCCGTTTTTAGAATAGGAAATCTCCACTTCATCTGCTTCGAAATTCTAAGATAAAGCAAAAAACAAAAAGCATAAGAATATGTCAACAAAACAGGAAAAATACAATTATTACGTGACAGTGATGTAAACTACTTACAATGAAGCAGCCGATGACATCATTTTCATCAAAATTTTCCCCAAAGTCTTCAGTCGCACAGTTTGAAGTCTTCTTCCCTTTGCTCGAATAAGAATAGGAATGCTCCTCCTCACCTAAAACAGTAAGTTGTCATACATAAGTTTTTAAAAGATGAAATAGGGCTGTCTCTCTCATTGACAGCCAGATTTTAGTATTAACCAACTGCGCTTACCCAGCAAAAGACTTCCATTAGCCAGGGACCAGCCAACATGGACATCATGGAAGTCCATGTTTTTGCTGTTTAAATGCTTGACTGGGATTTTCTCAGTGATCTGAAAATGCAGGAGACAAATTGTGATTCAAAATTCATCACTTTTTCATCAGCTTACATAAATATGCTCCAGTACTCACCTTCATTTCAAAGCAGGCTTTTCCTTTGTTTACACCATAGGAGGCACGGCCACCTGCCCAAAGGTAAGCGAAACTCTCCATGGTAAGAGAGGAGGCGCTGTATCTGTCCCGGGAGACTTTGAAATTAAGGTCGCAGTTGTCTATGGAAAAATATGTTTGTTAGTCCAAGAACAACTTATTAACAGTTCACTGCACTATTAGTCAGCACATGCTTCTCTACACATAATGCACTCACAGGGGTCCAGGCAGACAAGGGTGTCGTCAAACTCTTCATCTTCTTCCTCCAAAGGTGGAATGGGAGACTTGGACCTGAAATAGAGTTAATAAGCCATTAATGCCATGAGTGAAGCAGGACTGTGATGGACTGGCATGCTTCCCATGTCCAGGTGATGTCCTTCCTCTTAGCCACAGCAGCGTCAACGGTAGATTTACATTACCTTACACTGGCTGCTCATATTATCTTTTACTGTTTAGTGAATGCAAAATTTACCAGCATTGCTTACCAGTTCGTGACGAAGCCTGGAAGAAAAACTTGGTGGTGAAATAGAAAGCAGCAACGTTGTGCTAAGTGGAAAGAGTGCTGCCCTTTTCAATTATCGGGTCACGGTCTGAAAAGGTCTAAAGGTATTTTACATTTATATCTACATGCAGATCTTTCTGTAAAGGTCAAACCAAGCTAAAGTGCACACAGCTGTTTTTATTGGCTTATATAGAGACTACAATTGATTCCAATTAATTCTATTTTCTATATACAGCACAAACAGTAGATTTTAAGGACATCTGGAGGTAAAATCTCATCAAATTGTTTTCCATAGTAACAAAAGCATGTCACAGATGCCCTGTAATGAGGGTGGCCATTAAAGTCTTTACAATTTTTAGTGCATGGGGGTTGCCACCATTGTAATGTTCTGTCAAACTCAAGTGGGGGAAGATCTCACCAATAAACCAATCAATCAACGTCATTATTAACATGGGAAGATATTGCTACAATTTCTTTGCTAGTATAAATAATAGCTTGGGGATTTTCATGCTTGAGACCCTTCATTTTAAAACTCGGACACATTAAAATATTTACATTTTGAAACTAAAAGAATAGGAGCAGAGAGACAATTTTCTATCCAAACACTGGTTCTCTAGAGGTGAGCAGCACAAAAGCTAGAAAATTAAACCTAGGCAGAGAATTGATGAATTTATTCAATCTGCATTGAGCACCACACACTCAGAGGAAAAAAAACATGCATTATAGATGTAAACATATTTCCTTTTCTTTATGCAATGTGAAGAATTGCAAACGTTCGTACTTACCTGCGGATCACGAATGAAACAGACTTTAAAAGGAAGAGTTATTACAGTTGCTTAGTTTTTCCAAATACACAAAAATGCAGTTTCAATATAAAAATAAACAGTAAATATACCATTTAACGTTTCAGAATTATACAAAGAAAAAGGAAACAAAAAAAAAAACAACAAAAAAAAAAAAAAATGCAAACGACGAACAATTTGCTTCATTACAATTACTTGACCGCCCCATTACGTCATGATACACTTTGCGATATAAACTCTACGCCACTGGCCCTCCCCTGCCATGACAGAAGCCGCATCTCGTGCTATCGTCATTGCTTTGTTCGCTGTCTGATTCGCCACACGCGCATACAGTCAGCCTGACAACAGTGTTGAGTGTGTGTGTGTTTAACAACAACAACATGTACTGTTTTTCCATCAGAGCACTCTTTTAAGTGTTGTTACTGAAGGTAAGGTGTTTTGTATTAGCCAGGAATGACCCTCAAAGTTTGACTTTACTTAAGAGGTAGATGAGGGTTGTATTTTTCTAGGTAAGGCATTGGCACTTAAAGCCAATATAGAATATATATTAAAAGTGGCACTTCGGGGATAATGAAGGCCATTGCTCCCATCCTTACCGGCTGTATTTGCTTTCTTCAATAAATTCAAAGTAGCCCCTTCCATGTTCCTCCCGGCGTCTCTTAACACCCTTCTTATTCTTCTGATCAGCACTGATGTCTTTGTCCGCATCCCCTTTGAAAATAAAACAAACAGTAATGAAATGCCCGGACGTGTTGGACCCTGGGTTTTAAGGGTGGCCCACACGACAGGAGTGCTCGGACTCCACCAGAGTTACAAAATCAACCGACCACCTCTGATCAGACAGAATATTTGGCTTGGTTATGTCATTAAGGCATTCAGGTTTTAAACTGCAAGCACTGATCTGATTGCATAAACCAGATCAGACAAAAACGTGGGTGGTGCAATTACTTTTGATTGTGTTTAAAGTGCTTTTTCTCTAAAATGTAATGCATTCAGTCAAAAAAACAAATTTATTTATTTTTTTAGTAATATATACATTTAGCCTACTAAAGCTGGATTACCAGCCAAAGCTTACATCTTTGACAACAAATAACTGGTGAACATCAACACGCAGTATCCTGAACTGACCTTGCACGGAAGTAGATGGCGCCTTCTAGCAACCTAACCCGAAACTAATAAGCGTCCCTTTCTTTCGACGATTTTTGTACTTTCTCACCATCTAATAGTACTCATAACCCTATAACTCACTGAGAATGCGTTAATTTCACTACACCCCGCACTTTTTCCATTGTCTGCCGTAAGGTTTTCTGCAAAGCAACGTCTGAGTCCACGAGAGGGCGACCCGCCTCAAGCATGCAGCGAGGCGATCCTCTAACTAGCCAAATGGCGGTTTCTGAAACTGGCTAAGTTAAACCGACCCAAAACAATACGATAAAAAAAATAGAAATTCGTTCGCCATACACTAGAATGTGAAATCTACCTTTAATCGTAACAAAATATCAACAATAGCAACAAACTCCTTAATACAAAAGGCTAGCGCGGGTGATTTGGCTAGTTTTGCTAACACAACTTAAAACAAACAAACCCTCACAAAAAACTCACTAGCTTAACGTAAACTCTAAACACCAAAATAGCGCGTAAACTGAAACCGACTGAAACGGATTAGTACGTCATCTATACACAATAGCCACCGGTTAGCCGTTAGCCACCTATGCTAAGCGATGATCTCACCGGCTTCGGAGCACACGTGAACATGATACTCCCGGCGTTTCAACACAAAAAACTCACCCCCTAATGGATGAGATTTAAGCTCACCATCTTCATCGTCGATTTTGTCTATAATCTCGTCATCTTCGTCCACCTCCTCCTCGTCTTCTTGCTCTTCTTCATCGAGGGCTTTGTCCATTTCCACGCCGGCGTCCCCATTCTCCTCCTCCCCTTCGCCCATTTCATCGTCCTGACCATCACCCACAGCAGCAGCAGCGGCGGCGGCGGCGGTGACGGCGGCATCACCCCCGTCTCCATTTTGCTCCTCGGCCTCCATGCTCTCGCCCTCCGGCTCTTCTTCACCCATGCCTTCTTGTTCGACTGCAACACCGTTTCCCTCGGCCTCGTTTTCTTCTGGTGCTTCTGCCGCGGCAGTTTCCTCCTCTTCGGCCTGGGCCTCTGCATCGAGTGCGGCCTGCAGCCGCTCCATAAGCTCGGCCTTCAATCCCTTGTCGGAGAGATTGCGCTTCTTGAGCTCGTCCTTCAACTCGTTCACCTTAAGCTTTTTTACGTTGATTTCACTCATGTTGTCGTTTTAGTGTAGATTGACTATAAAAAAAACTAAAAGACTCGATCGGTAGAATGTTGCAATCCAGGGAGAGCCGACGGCCGCTTTGCTTCTCTGAATTGCGCACAGCCGCGGTGATTCTGCGTCTGTCCACCGGCAAAACAATTCAATGGCGCCTTAGGTGCTAGACCCCTCCCAATGCAACAGCATCGAGGGAACTGGGCGTGTTCAACCGTAATGACCCTCCTAGATGCTTACGACAAGAGAGACTATTCATTTATGACTTCTGAATTCAAGATGTTTTACTGGCAATGTGAAATCCTTTAATGTGCATTGCAAATGTATACACATTTTTATACGCAGCTTTTTAAACGCCGTCCTTATGAATTGTAGCGTTATACACTTGTATTAAAATATGAATAGTTACATAGAATAGTTACATTACTGAACAACTGCCACTATTCATAATTAGAGGCAGATGTGAGCATTGACTGCACAAATCCGCAAATGCATTTTTTCAAGAGTTTATTATAAGCCTCTTAATGTTTACCTCATGCCTACCTGTTTAACAGGTTTCTTTTAGCCAAAAATGACTTCAGGGAAATAACTGTTGGCTTAGCTATGCAAATAATGTATATCAGAGTGTATATTTATGTATATTTATTTATGTATAATATGATGCTGCATGTATGTATGACAATCAAAAGTTTTTCAACAATTATAGTAGACCCTTGCCCATATTTTGCCTGATATTGGGAGGCCTTTTAGCTTAAATACAGAGTAAAAGACCCTCAATTTGTTGAAAAATTATTGATTGATGCACCTTTAACAAAACAGAAACCTCTCAATATTCACAACACATCATAATAGCTACTTAATTATTATTATATAGGCCTACTACCAGTCAAAAGTTTCTGAACAGTTTACAGATTTTTAATGTTTTTTTTTATAAAGAAGTCTCTTCTACTCACCAAGCCTGTATTTATTTGATCCAAAATACAGCAAAAGCTGTTAAATTGAAAAATATTTTAACTATTTAAAATAACTGTTTACTATTTGAATATATTTTAAAATGTAATTTATTCTTGTGATTTCAAAACTAATTTTTTTTGCAACATTACTCCAGTCACATGATCCTTCAGAAATCATTCTAATATTCTGATTTGCTGCCCAAAAAAACATTTATTATTATTAATATGTTGACAGTTAACAGTTGAGTAGAATTTTTCAGGTTTCTTTGATGAATAGAAAGTTCATAAGAACAGCATTTATCTGAAACAGAATCTTTTGTAACATTATAAATGTCTTTATCAACACTTTTGATCAATTTGAAGCATCCTTGCTAAATAAAAGTATTAATTTCTATAATTTAAATTAATTATACTGTCTCCAAGCTTTTGAATGGTATAGGGTACAATGCTACAAAAGCTTTTTATTTTAGATTAGAATCTTTGGATTTTTCTATTCATCAAAGAATCCTGAAACAAATGTACTAAACTGTTTTAAATATTGATAATAATAACAAACGTTTCCTGAACAGCAAATCAGCATATTAGAATGACAGAATGATTTCTGAAGAATCATGTGACACTGAAGACTGGAGTAATGATGCTAAAAATTCTGCATTTATTTGATCACAGGAATAATTTACTTTTTAAAATATATTAAAATAGAAAACAGTTATTTTAAATAGTAAAATAAATGTACAATTTTTACAGTTTAGCTGTACTTTGGATTAAACGCAGGCTTGTTAAAAACATTTAAACTTACTGTTTAAAAAAATTGAGTGGTTGTGTATTTTTTCATCACACACAATCATTCAAACCTCTTGTGCTGTGTTGATACAAATGCAACAAAAACACTCATTTACAAACTTGTAGCCTATAAATCCGCATGTGGGCAGCACTGCCGTTTGCAGATTTAAATATTAGTCGATGGGTGGCGCTATCTCATGATCAATCTGACTATATGGTAACCACAACAGTGTTTGTGATCTCAATTCCTTAGAGCAATGACAAGTGGGTGGTACTGTAACGGAGAACAAAAAAGATGAAGACATAATGCAACAACAACCCAAGGATGAATATAAAAAAGCTTTTTTTCATCAGATATGCCTTGCTTGCACAGTTTCCCTAAGGAATAAAGTTCACAATGGGCATTAAAAACAACGGCAACTTACGGAAAAGCTCGGGAGGGACGATTTAATTCAAGGACTTTTTGCATTCGCGTAAACAGTAATCAAACATTCACTTTCACTCACCGGAGTTCTCCAAGAACACAAAAGCACGGTACGCGAAATCACTGCATTTGCTACGAGGACGACGCGTCTCTTTCTTTTCGAAGTGAAGTCAGATTTTTTTTGCGTGCAACATATTTTTTTTATTTGAAATGAATGGAAAGTTATTGTGGAGGACGCGTTGAGATTATTTCATTGAGCGTCTATTCTTTCCGAATATGAAGAATCAAACAGGATACTGTGAAACAACAGGCAGTGAGCGGTTCATGGTAAGTGGGTGACTAAGTAATTCTTCTATGGTTGTAAGTAATATGCATCATTTGTTAGCTCAGCTGTTTTCCTTTATGACTAAATATGATTCACATTGATTCGAATGTTTAATAAAAGTAATCTTGCATGTATCTATATTTATTTACAGATGACCAACGTTAAAATGGGTCCCGTGTTCAAGGGTCACGCAGCGCAGAAGGAGCGTCTCCCGCCCGAAGGCGCTGGCTCTTCAGCATATGATTCCCATGCAGCACCTTGGACAGGGTTTGCGGGCTCCCTCCCGACACCCCTCACTAACTCTCTCCTACGGTCAAAATGGTCCAAAGAATCGTTAAACGGTTACCCCCCTGAATACAACTCCTTCAAGTCCACTGGGACGAAAAGAGAGACGTTTTTCGACACAGGAGATTTGTGCAAAAAGTGCATCTCTCATTTCAATGTCTTTAAAGGGGAAGCGTTAAAACAAGTAATTGACGGAAATCTTTCTACCAAAGTAAGTATGTTTCTTATATTATCTATTTGCGTACATTTAGGAGCTAATTCAGTTTTCTTGGGTGGTATTTAGTGGACTTCTGCATGCATGTCCACCCTATCGGCCACAGTCTGTCTCATATTTCAATTACATATGAGGCGTATGCTTTTTTTCCCCCTTCCCCTGAAACGAGTTTAAATCGATTAGCTTTTGCAGTTGGTCGGTGATTCATGTG
The DNA here is from genome assembly GCA_019740295.1 of Labeo calbasu. NCBI lineage: Eukaryota > Metazoa > Chordata > Actinopteri > Cypriniformes > Cyprinidae > Labeo > Labeo calbasu. The sequence continues at coordinate 8,669 of JAHKKF010516376.1, read as the reverse complement.
ACACTCGTCTAGCCTTGATTACACTGAAATATGGGGTATAATGGGTGGGATATGAAAACTCAGTTCCTACTGAGAACAATAAAGTAAATGACACTATAATGTGATCAGCTGAGACAGATGCATTTGCGGATGGCATGAGTCTCAGTATTTGGTGGTGGGGAGAAATAGGTTACTGGACCACTTGTTTTTTTGTTTTTTTTTTGTAAACTCAAAATCTCTGACCTCTTTTTCCATGATATTTAAGATGGTTTGAATAATTACTGAATTTAAGATAAAGATAGGATGGGATTATCAGGGTTACTATAGTTAACTAAAACTGAAAATAGAATTTAAACCATTAAAAAACTATTTTGTTACTTGAAATAAAATGAAATTGAAAATATGCAATATCAGTCAAAAGTTTTTTTAAATTTTAATGTTTTTTTTAAAGAAGTCTTTTCTGCTCACAGCCTGCATTGATTTGATTCAAAGTACAGCAAAAACAGTAAAAAATTGAAATATTTTTACTATTTAAAAAATAATTATTTTCTATTTTTAAAATGCCATTTATTCCTGTGATTTCAAAGCTGAATCATTACCCCAGTCACACGATCCTTCAGAAATCATTGTAATATTCTGATTTGCTGCTCAAAAACATTTATTGTTATTATTATTATTATTATTATGAAAACAGCTGAGTATAATTTTTTTTAGGTTTCTTTGATGAATAGAAAGTTCAGAAGAACAGCATTTATCTAAAACAGAAATATTTTATTATCACTTTTGATCAATTTAAAGCATCCTTGCTAAATAAAAGTATTAATTATAAAAAAAAAATGATACTGACTCCAAGCTTTTGAATGGTATAGTAATGATGCAGAAAATGTAGCTTTGACACGAATTAATTACATTTTAAAATATCTTCAAATGAAATATTCGACTGTTTGTACTGTAAATCTTACTTTTCAAAAACTTTTGACTGGTAGAGTAGGTTAAAATAAAAACTGATTCAAAATATGAATGATACTAAAATAACACTGGGGATTATTTATCATGTCACTAAAGGGGTTTGTGGTTTGAAAATGTTAAAATTTTACATATCATAAAATCTAAGTATGTGTAATTTTATGTTTGATATGTTTAAGAGTCACCACAACATTTTTCTCCCTGTGCCTCAGGATCCCAAAGTCTTCATTCATCTTTATGAGAGCATGAAACCACCTGCTAGTACTGTAGAAGCCTGGGGCAACGTGGACGGACGCTGTGGCGTCTGCTCCACTCACTTTAGCCAGCTGAAGCAGGAGGCTATCCGCACGATCCTCACCCAGGACCGGGCCATATGGGCTCCACCTACCACTGCCAACATCCCATCCACAAGCCTAGACTCAGGCTCGCAAACGCTCCCCAGAACCTCAAGCCACCGATCTGTTGTCTCAGACCCCCATCAGAGGCCCAGCAATGCAGCACCGGATTGCTGGATTAAAGGACGTCAGCATTTGGAGGCCCTGTGGCCCCTGTCCTCCTGCAAAGGAAACAATTCAATGTCTCAAAAGGTAGGCCAGTTGATTTGTTTATTTTTTATATATTTAGTTTGCTGTTGTTCAAGCTAACACATTAGGTCTTAAAAGAGAAGTTCACTTCCAGAACAAAAATGTATAGATAACGTACTCACCCCGTTGTCATCCAAGATGTTCATGCCTTTCTTTCCTCAGCCGTAAAGTAATTATGTTTTTGAGAAAAACATTTCAGGAATTATTTCCATATATTGCCGTATTATTACCTATGGTGGCTGCGAGTTTGAACGTCCAAAATACAGTTTAAATGCAGCTTCAAAAGCCTCTAAACGATCCCAGACAAGCATTTAAGGATAAAAAGTATATATATATATTTTTTTAAAGAAAATGAACGATTGTTTTGCTGGATAAGACCCTTATTCCTCAGCTGGGATTGTTTAGAGCCCTTTGAAGCTGCATTTAAACTGCATTTTGGAAGTTCAAACTCACGGGCACCATTGCAGTCCACTATATGGAGAAAATTCCATATGTGTTTTTGTCCATAAAATGAAAGTTAGTTGTGTTCATTGTTGTTTTGGACCCCATTGACTTTCATTGTATTGACAAAAATGTCTTCAAATTAAAACTGTTTGTTCCACAGAAGAAAGACAATCATAGTTTGATTCGTAATTCGTTACTCGCATAACAGTGAGTAAATTATGATAGAATTTCCATTTTTGGGTGAACTATCACTTTAAAAAATACTAAACATACACTATCATTCAAATTTTATTTATTAAATTTTTTTTGGGTCAAGAAATGAACACATTTTTTCAGCAAGGACATTCATCTAGCAAAAACTTTTGCATGGTTACAAAAGATTTCTATTTCAAATTAATGCTGTACTTTTGAAATCTCTTTTAATCAAAGAATCTTTAAATAAATAAGAAGAAGCTCAAACTTTTCAGAATTGGTAATAATAAATGTTTCTTAAATCAGCATATTAGAATGATTTCTGAAGAATCATGTGACACTGAAGACTAGAGTAATGATGCTTTAAATTCAAACACAGTAATACATTTCATTTTAAAACAGAGTTATTTTAAATTTTTTTTATATCAAATCTTATTTTATAATCCTAGCAAAAACAGAAGCAGTTTCTCCTGTTTTCATATTTTATGTCCAGTACATCATCCATGTGCATAATGTAAGAGTATATAAATTAAATATGCATAGCTATGTCTGCTCACCAGGACACATATGTGCTGTCTTATGATCCGCAACCCTCTTGTTGGCTTTGATTAGATGCAGAGGCAGCAGATACAGGATTTTTTTTGGTTAATGGTTAAACCCACATTTTATCCATGCCACAGAGAAGCCTGTCAAAAAAACAGAAGCTTGATCAATATCGCTGTAATATTTAATGACCAGTGAAATATTCATACACAGCGCTCGTAAATACAGATGAAATGAGAACGCATTATGAAAGTAAGGCAGGGAGTGAACGTCTCAGACAGCTCCATCAGCACTCAGGACCAGATCTTTATATGACGTTGACCGAGAGCATGACGGCAGTCCGAGTCCATTAGTCCAGCTCCATTTCATTACGCAAACATCCAAGGTGGACTCACTCAGTCCTTGAAGTGGAATTTTAAAAAAAGATTAATGCTTGGAGTAAAAGCAGAAGAGATGCATTTTGTAGGTTTTTATGTGAAATAGCCAACACTGACAAGCATGCTTTTATGGAAAGCGTTGCAGCGGAAATAAGATGTGCTCGTAATTAAATCTCACATTCTCTCTGGAGGACAGAGAAGTGAGAGAAAGAAAGCAGAGATGGAGAAAGGAATAACAGCAGAGCCAATATTGCCGTCTCTGCCTGAGGGTTGCTCCCAGCGCTAATTGGCGTTACATTCTGCCAATGGAGGGGAGCAAAGAGGGGGTTCCTATTTCGCATGGCTGGACTGAAGCATTGATGAGACATAAAGAAAGGGAGTGACTCTTCATATGTGGATGACTGTAGGCAAATGATGGTTTTCTTGAACAGAGGCAAAGAAATAGTCTGAATATTTTTATTCTGCTGAGAAGAGGTTAGAATTTGGACTGAAGTAATAGGACTCGTCCCGTCAGTGTCTGCAGCCTCAGGCGTTCAAAAAGGTTCATGACTTCATCTCTGCACATATGACTCAGCTTGTAGTGGCATTCACTAATAATAGTGTCTGACTGCAGTGCATTAAAGGGATAGTTCACCCAAAAATGAAAATTCTGTCATTAATTACTCATGTCGTTCCAAACCTGTAAGACATTTGTTCGTGTTTGGAACACTAATTAAGATATTTTTGATAAAATCCGAGAGCTTTCTGCACATCTTTCTACACGTTGTCTTGCACTTCTGATTTTTTTCTAAGAACTGCGTCATAAAAATGTACAGTTCTGACTTTTTTCCTGAGATATAAACTCACAATTGTGAGTTACAAAGCCAGAATTGCGAGAGACAGTCGACATCAAAAATTTACACCCCCCTTTCAGAATCTGCAAAATGTTAATTATTTTACCAAAATAAGAGGGATCATACAAAATGGATGTTATTATTTAGTACTGACCTGAATAAGATATTTCACATAAAAGATGTTTACATATAGTCCACAAGAGACAATAATAGTTGAATTTGTAAAAATTTGAACCCCGTTCAAAAGTTTACAACCCCTTGATTCTTAATACTGTGTTTTTTCCAGAATGCTCCACAGCTGTGTTTATTTGTTTAGTGGTAGTTGTTCATGAGTCCCTTGTTTGTCCTGAACAGTTAAACTGCCTGCTGTTCTTCAGAAAAATCCTTAAGGGCACACAAATTCTTTGGTTTTCCAGCATTTTTGTGTATTTGAACCCTTTCCGACAATGACTGTATGATTTTGAGATCCATCTTTTCACACTGAGGACAACT
>JAHKKF010516375.1:5735-16097 GCA_019740295.1 Labeo calbasu | reverse complement strand
TCTATCTATCTATCTATCTATCTATCTATCTATCTATCTATGTGTGGATATTACTATTTTTAGGATGCACAGACACTTAAGTAAAAAGAGTTACAACACTAACCAGTCTCTCTACTTACATCATTCAAACCTTGGTTCCTAAACACACAAGTACAATCAGAGAAGAACATTGCCCAATGACACAGACTATCAGGCTATATCATCTAGCAAAGTCAAAGTCCACTTGGCTAGCATCACAGAACACATTATTGTCAAAAAGATATTCTCCACCAGCTGTGAGTCAGTATCACTAGTTTACTTCCAACGGTCAAAAAGAGGCAGAAAGGACTGTAAACAACTGAAACAGAGGTGACAGGAAGAAGAGCTCAACCACAGATCATAATGGAAACAACAGCCTCCCTGTTCAAGTAAGTTTAGTAACATTAATTTGTTGACATTAAATACTGTTATTTATAATATACCTGTTGATCTTCAGAAGCATGCTTTGAGTTTGAAACTTCCACATTACATTTGATCAAAGTTGTTAGGAAATAGATACAAAACTACATATTGGAAAATTTAGTTAAAATGGATTTATTAGTGATTGTCCTCAAAATTGGACTTTAACTGTTGGTCTCTCTCAATACATTTGTTTCATTACATTAACAGCTCTTCAGATATGACAGAGAGTCATATTACAGCCATGTGCTGTCTGTGTTTGTCCCACTTTTAAAGCAGTCATTGATTATTCTAGAAAAAATTATTTACTTTCATTATTTTCATTATTTACACATCCTCATGTTGTTCCAATCCTTCATGGATTTCTTTCAGTGGAACACAAAAAAGGATTTTGAAGAATTATCTTGATCGCTCTTGGTCGATCCAGTTCTAAGAAGTCGATACTGTTGTTTTCAAACACCAAAAGGCACACAAAAACACCTAAAAAGTATTATAAATGACACTGAATAGCTTCGTGTTATAAACAGATCAAAATGTAAGTCATTATTCAAGTGATATTTCAGTGATAATCTTTATTTTTAGTGAGCTGTGATCCGTTGAGGTAGTTGAACTCGAGAATCAGATCAGTCTGATTTGTCACTTTATGAACTGGATGATTTGACCATTAAATATATATATTAAAAAACTGTTTACAAATTAGGGATCATAAATTTTCCTTGAAAATGGCAAGAATAACTAAGGAGGATGTCAAGATTTACAAGGATGTAAGTAAACATTACATTTCGATTTTTTTTTTTTTACAAAGCTATCACGACTTCATAAAACTTGACATATAGTACATATAGTAAACCATGTGAACCAAGACCATCAACACAATTCTTTAAAATCCTTCCACTGAAGCAAGAAAGTCATACAACATGAGGGCGAGTAAATAAAGCACTTAAGCATTATTGTGCTAACTGTTCCTTTAAGTGGAGTTTCTTTTCAATATTGACTCCTAACACATTTTTGTACTCTTATTCTATTTTTTCCTTGACATTTTGCCTCCCCCTCACTCCCACACTGCTCTTTCTCTCAGGTCAGTATCTCGGCGGGTATGGTCACCTCCTCAGCGTCCATTCAGAGTGTGTTCCTGGGACAGAGAGGTCAAAAAAGGAGTCACTGCTGGAACTTTAGAGGAGCTCAAAGAGAAGGTAAGCAACAACTGCTTGAACATGCAGTTTTGCCACTTACCAAAAAGGTTTTTTTTTTTTTAAATGTAGATACATTGCTTAATCTCGCCTCAAGGGTTTGGTTCTGTCTGTGTGTAGCAACCCCTACCCTGTGTTACAAACAATTTTCTATATGGCCTACAATGACCAGGATTACCCGAGAACTTTCACAGACATTTTTATAAACATTTGTGACACATTTGAACACTGTGGTAATTTTTATACTGTGATTCTTACCTCAGGCAGCCCAGGCTCTCTTGATATCTACCCTGCTGACTTTGGTGTGTGAAGAGGATGGAACAGAGGTTGACTCAGAAGAGTTCCTCTTAGCCCTGCCGGACAACACTGTTTTTATGGCCCTGACAGACAGAGAGATCTGGAAACCTCATCCTGTATGTATTTTCTGTTAATTTTAGGTTTTTCATCTTAAAGGGATAGTTCACCCAAAATGAAAATTCTGTCATTAATTACTCACCCTCATGTCGTTCCAAACCCGTTAGACCCTCGTTCGTCTTCAGAACATAAATCTGAGAGCTTTCCAACCCTTCATAGACAGCAAGGGTCCTACCAAGTTTAAGGTCCAGAAAGGTACCAAGAACATCGATAAAATAGTCCACGTGACATCAGTGGTTCAACTGTAAATTAACTAAGCTATGAGAATGCCTTTTAAAAATTACATTGTGGTACTATCCAAAATGGCGCTAGGGTGACACGAAGGAGAAGAATTGTTGAATAAAGTTACATTGATGTCACATGGACTATTTTGTCAGTGTTCTCTCTGTACCTTTGTGGACCTTGAACATCTATGGAGGGTCAGAAAGCTCTCGGATTTCATCAAAAATACCTTAATTTGTGTTCCGAAAACGAATGAAGGTCTTAAAGGTTTGGAACCACATGAGGGTGAGTAATTAATGACAGAAGTTTCATTTTTTGGGTGAACTTTCCTTTTAAATTATTAGTTGCTTTTAGATGTTTTACCACTTATCTGATTGATTTCATCAACATTAGAAAGGTGGTAATATGCATTACATTTATTCTTATAATATTATTCTCATGAAGCAGTAACTCTCAGTGAAATATCATTTGGTAAAAAGTAAACAAATTAGGTTTCATTCACTTACGCATGTTGTTATTTGTAGCATTCAGTACCTTATCTTAACTTCTTCTATCCCTCCTAGTTACGCCATAGGGGTGGAAACAAACCCGCTGAGAGTAAACCAAGAACAGGAAAAGACATTGCTCAAATCACCTTCGACCTTTACCGTACACACCCCAAAGATGTATTCGGCTCACTAAATGTGAAAGCCACATTTCAAGGGCTCTACTCTGTCAGTGCAGATTTTCAGTGCTTGGGGCCAAAGAAAGTTCTGAGGTAAACCAACTACAGATGGTTTTACTGTTTATTTGTACAAAATAACCTTTATCAAGCCACTGAATTGTATCCTACACTTTTATTGTCTCTCAGGGAGGCTCTCAGACTCATGTCCACTCTCCTTCACGCTGCTGGACACTTACTGATTTCTTCTGCTGCTGTAATTCGCCGTATCATCCACGGGGCGGATCTTCTTCAAGCCCAGCAGGGCAAACCTATCGAGTACTGGGATTAACTACTAGAGTATTGGGAATAACCAAAGATGCATGTAATTTAAAGGACATGAATCTGAAATCACTAACAATATAACTGAGGGATGTTTTTTCTAAAATGTCATTTTCTATTATGCTGATTTGGTGCTCAAGACATTTCTCATCATTATACATTTTGAAAACAGCTGTGTTGCTTAATATTTTTTGTGGTAATCATAAATAGAAAGTTTAAAAAAAAACAGCATTTATTTCTGAGTTGATACCTAATGAGTTTATTATAAACTGTAAAGTTGCCATTTATACTGGGGGTTTAATTGAAAATTGCTCCAGGGAAATGTTTGTTTCTATGAAAACTGCTATTTAGTTTTTTTTTTCTAGTCTAGGACTACCCAGTGTTACTTATTTTGTGTGTTCGACCTTCTTTATGAATGTTTATTTTACCTTTAAAATGTAATATGTTTACGTGATAAACTACTGTATAATTTTAACCTTCCTCATTTTGTAAGTAGCTTAAAATAAAACCGTCAGCTAAATGAATAAATGTAAAATGTAATGTTATGTAAATACAAAAATGTCATTATAGTGAATGTTTAGAAAATAAAAATTAAATGTTTTAAGATCAATTTATTAAGTAAAACCAAATAGGTACAAAAAGCTTCAGCACAAAAAAGGAAAGTCTCTCTAGTCAGCTTACTCAATGCATAGACTAATAAACTCCATATTAATACTACTTAAGATTTAATTAGTCTTCAAATAATAATAATAATAATAAAAAAAACAAATCACAAATATGATTGGGGGAAAACAAATCAAGCACATAAATTATGTAGTATTATGTTCGCACAATGTTTCCATGAAAGAAACATATCTGTGTAGCACAATGTGGATCTAAAAGATTGTAGTTAAGCTTATAACCTTAAATACAATTGACCTTTGTAAAAGCAAACATCTACATATCTAAGCTCGAAGTGCAACTTAAACATGAAAATGGCAACACACATGCGTTCGCTCTGTTGAGTCACACCGAGAACCACAAGGAATAGACCTCTCATATAACAAGCTACAAAATAAAATACATTGTACAGTCATTCAGTGCCTTGCCATACACATTTTTGTTTCAATTACTTTAAGGTACATACTCTAATACTAAATATTTTTGATTCAAGTAAGATGCTTAGTTTTGGAGATACATATTGCATAACAATGTTGTGACAGAGGTTCTACAAGGCCCTGGATCATAGCATTAAATTGGGATGGAAATATCCAGACTTGTTAAAGGAGAGACAAAAAAAAAAAAAGTTTTGTGTAACATCTTTGGCAGTGATGTGGAATTCAGCTTCCACCTATCTGCACAGCTACAAATGCCATCGCAAACTGGCATTGCTTCAGAGGTCAGAGTTCACCCTCAGGCAGAACTGGGGTGCTTCCCCTAAAAAGTTCATTCCATGTTGCTGCTTCGCCTCTTCCACCTCCGTTAGTTAACGCAGGATCACCCAAACTCATCCCAGAGCCCATGTTCTCAAATGAGAATTTCCCCCGTGAATACTTCCCGCCCCTTTTCTGCTGTTGCGTTATAACCGCGATGATGCGTTCCCTCTCCTCTGAGGTCATCCAGCGCATCTGATTGTGTTTGATGTGATAGCGCGTGTCTCCGTACCACTGGATGATCTCTGTCCGCGTCAAGCCCGTCTTCTGTTGTAGTATCAGGTAGTCGTCGCTTGTGGGCCATTGGCAGCGAAGAAAGCTTTGCCGCAAAATTTCCAACTGCTCCCTCGTCTTCTTACGAAGTCGCACATTTGGTTCCACCCGGCCGCGGGTGAATGACGGAGACGGGGAAGGAGAGGGAGAGATGTCTGCAGAATATTGTTGAACGGAAGCGCTGCCGTCATCTAACTCGCCTTCATCGCTTACTTCCTCCTTAGCCTCACTTGATTGGTTGACTGGTCCCTCGTCGTCACCCAAATCCACATCGACCTCAAACCCTGCCTCTGTGTCGTCAGCCTCGTCATTGTCGTAAAAATCAGCGCTGGGTAGAACGTCGTTCTCCATCTCGTTTCGAGAGTTCTGCTGCATCAGCTGAAACGACCGATTGCGTCTCGCGAGCTTAGATAGCCAAGCTCTGCCGTTCCTGCGAAGCTGGTAGCGGCTGTCGGCGAACCACTTGCGGATTTCACGCCGATTCAGTCCAGTCATTTTTTGGAGCCGCTGAACTTCGCCGTCAGAGGGCCAAGACTTCTGTACGAAACTGCGGCGCAGAGCCATAAGCTGCGCTTTTGATTTTTTCCCCGGCAAGCAGTGTAGAGACTGTGAAAGCTCAGGAAGCTCGGGGTACGACATTGCGGCGTGTTGATCGTACGACGAACGTCCAGACGAATCGAGCAGTTGGACTCCAGTATTGTGAGGTGGTAGGTTTCTACTCCCACTTTGGAATTGGGGATTGACTTGAGGAACTTGGGATGTGGGTCCAAGACCGTTTTTGTACACAACATTAGTGCTGAGCAACTGCTGTACACCGTTAGATTGGGAAGTGTTATTCTGAATAAAATGCAAGCGATTTTGGTCACTGGTGATGTGCTGTGGAACAGTCCGGCTGGGTTTAGGCGTCTGGTCTCTCTGATCTACATTAGCAATTGGCGCAGATTGCGGCATAACAACATGTTGAGATTCATCATGGTCTAAACAATCGTCCTCGTCGTTTATTTCCACACACTCCTCAGCTACCGCTCTTTTTTGAAGGTGCCAGAGCTTACGTCGTGTCTCCTGGATGTCGTCGTCAGCCCAGCTGATTCCGTAACGTACCCGCTGCATCATGAACCACGCTTTAACTCGGTCCGGCGGTAGCGCACACTTGCGAGCTAAAGCGCTCGCCTCCTGGGACGTGGGGTATGGGAATGCATTAAACGCCTCTACGAGTTCAGACACGGCATCCAGCTCGTGGACCTGCTCTGAGCGCACCCAGATAAGCTTTAATCCCTCGGACACCAATGGAAGACAAACCAGGTTAGTCTGGTTGTGGGTCGACGTGCCAGAGGAGACCGTTTGCCTCTTTTGGCAAGAGTCCTTAGTCCCTGAAGAGGAGGGTGACTTCTCCTGAGGTAACTCAGGGGATGAGCTCTGCGATTCTTCAGGAGCGGGTGAGTCATCCATCTTCTCTTCCTGTTCTTTGGGATCTGTGGAGGATGAGGTCTCGTTTGAGTCTTCGGGAGTTTGATTGGAAGCAGATTCTGTTTCCTCAGTGGTGGCTGGCTGAAATGAGTGAGATAAAGAAATATGAATACAAAATGTATCAGATGAGAAATTCTCTCTTATGTATTCTCTCTAATGAATTAATGAGCGAGAGAGAGAGAACGCACAAGCGTGAAGCTTGCGAATAAGTTTGTTGGTTTAATTACAAAAACTGCTAAGTTATCACCTCATTGCTGAGAAAAACTATGTAGCTTTTAGTAGCGAAGCTGTTGTATTTATAAAATTCATGGGGCAGAGGTTGAAAACCTGAATGTGCAATTTCATACCTATCTAAAGTTTCTATCTCAATAAACAGCGGTGCATACAGCACACTGGCATGAAAATTAGGGCTGCATGATTAATCAAAGGCAACTGTCATGCACATTTTTTCAGTAAAGCTTGTTGTGTAATCAGTAGGAAATCTCCAGCAGGTGCTTTCAGATGGAGCGGCATTTAGTACACAGAGCCGTAATTTACCAAAAAGCTACGCTATATCATGTTCATTATCACAGACGATTTAATCACGCAATTATAAACACATGCAATAAATTCAGATCTGTCACATATGAGCAAATAATTTTATTTTTTGTGCCAGTGTAAATGCAGCCTTATTGACTTACAGTTAAAGTGGCACAAATGCTCATCTGGTATTTCCTTTCACTGCTGTTGTTTTTGATGGAATACTTTGGTGTTTATGATAAATTATTTATCCTTTTATAAATCCTTTATAAAGTTAAGTACACAGCTAAAACAAAGACTGACACACAAAAGAAGAAATGCTTCAATTAAGTCGTTATTTTTGTTTTCTTTGCACACAAAAAGTATTCTCGTAGCTTCATAAAATTAAGGTTGTAACACTGAGGTCACATGGACTATTTTAACAATGCCCTTACTACCTTTCCTGGCCTTGAGCATGTCAGTTGTATTGCGTTCTATGAAGGGCCAGAAAGCTCTTATATTTCATCAAAAATATCCACATTTTGACCCTGGACCACAAAACCAGTCTTAAGTAGCACAAGTATATTTGTAGCAATAGCCAAAAGTACAATGACATTTTTGGGTGAACTATTCCTTTAACACTTTAAAATTCAATATTAAAACCCAGAAGAAAATTAGTTAAAAAATTTGGAATTTTCTCTTTGAGTATTCATTACTCAAAAAGACTCCTATGACTTCTATGTTGCTCTACAAAACCATTTAAAAAGTCATGTGGAAATGAGGTTTAGTCATACAGTATTAATCTTTTTCTTTGTGCAGCAGCTGAATGGGTAGTATTTTTGGGAAGCTTTCTAGCTGTTTTTCATCAACAGTACAAAAAACAGCAACAAACTCAATTGTACTGTCAACATTCACTGTTACAACTTACGATCATCAACAGTTTGCCATAGGTCTAAGCAGTATCCAATATTGAAACAATTTGCCATTTTCATGTGCGCTCAATTCATAAAAATTACCACTTGTAAAAAAAAAACAAAAAAAAAACACCTTAATTAAAACTCAAATTCAAAAAATGGAAATTGTGAAATAAAATAATGTTTGTCAATAATTATAATAAACACTGCAGTGTTCCATAAAAATAAGCATTGTTGGCATTTGTGATTGTTGTCAAACAGGTTTCCCTGAACAACTCTGCCATTGGTTAGTCAAATAGAAAGCCCTTTTCAAATTCACATTATTGGTTGAGTCAATAACTTTTGTCCAGAGTGTTTACCCTTTTCGGGTAGTTATACAAGTCTTTGCATATTAAGTCGCGATAGGATAAGGAATTTACATTTACACAACACATAAACTCTATTCACAGCATCTCTAGTGGTTCACACAACTAAAACAAACTCACGCACATCTATAAATGTTAAGACAAACAGATACAAAACTTTACTTACTTTATCCTTAACAATACTCTTTTCCAAGTCACCATTTAAGCAGGGAGTCTCCGCATCATCCACACACTCCTCCTCTAGCGTATCACCTCGCTCGTGCCTCACCGAGTCAGAAAGACTGGTAACAGGGTGAGCGGTGTGCAGGTGCTGACTGAGACATTTAACGTCTTGCGCTTTATACCCACAAATCCGGCACTCGTAAGCATCTTTAACCGTCATCTCCCCGGCATCTCCTCCAGGCTTTCCCGCTGGGTCTGTAGGTGAAGAGTGTGTACTTGTGTTCTCGAGCTGCGGAGCTGCGCACTGCTCCATGGCAACCTCTGCACGACCGAGCCAAGACGCAATTCATACAAGCAAACAGAGACTAGACGGCTAAATTTCTCCCACAACAAAGTCGGTGTGCAATACCCTCAAGGATGCAACGACTTTCATTTGAGTCAAATAACTGTATACGGCGTAAACATGCAAGAACTAAAGGCTGAATCCTAATTTATGGCCACACTGGTCTGAGTATGGAACAAAGGCTTGCTAGCAAGCGAGCTAACGCGAAAGCTGTTCGTTCTGGCTTCACACAGATGTATGAAAAAGTAATTATAGGCAGCTCAGATGCAAACCGGTTTATTTATTGGATTTCTGATGTAGTTACTTGAGAAATAAAGCAGTTAAAAGCGCCATTCCCTGCTGATCGCACTCGCCTTCGGGTCGCACAGTAGCCCAGAAAGCTGTCACAGGTTTGGTTTGTCGCATCCTCCGAATGTGAAGCCAGAGCGGCTTCAAAATAAAAGTTCACTGGTAGAAGCTCTCTTTTCTGTTTCAAGAAGCTTTTGCGATGGTAAAATAGCTGAACATTAATTAAAAAAAATAGTAACTGTATATATACACTACCAGTAAAAAGTTTATGAGCAGTAAGATTTTTTAATGTTTTTTTTTTTAAAGAAAAAACATTACTCACCAAGAAAAAACGGCTCACCAAGCCTGCATTTATTTGATCCAAAATACAGCAAAAGCAGTAATATTGAGAAATATTTGTCCTATTTAAAATCTATTTGAATATATTTTAAAATGTAATTTATTCCTGCGATCAAAGCTACATTTTCAGTAATAGTACTTTATTATTACTCCATTCTTCAGTGTCACATGATCCTCCAGAAATCATTCTATTATGCTGATTTGCTGTTCAAGAAAAATGTATTATTATTATTATTATTACCAATATTTAAAAGAATTGACAATATGTAAAACATTTTTTCAAAGATCTAAAGATCAGCCTTTATCTGAAATGAAAAGCTTTTGCAAAATTATACACTATACCATTCAAAAGCTTGGAGACAGTATATTTTTTGGGGGGAAAGAAATTATAGAAATTAATACTTTTATTTAGCAAGGATTCTTTAAATTGATCAAAAGTGATGATAAAGACATTTATAATGTTATGTAAATCACATTCAAATAATAAATACAGAAGGTGTTTATTTTATCATTTGCTTAGATCATAATTTTTTAACGTTCTATAGTTAGGCCTAATTGAAAGTAACAAAACGTGGTAAAATGTTTATCGTGAAACATTAAAAAAAACGACTTTAATGTGACTCACAAAAAAGGGAATTTATTACTTTTAATAAAAATAAACTCCTGAGAACCCACCATATATATTTTTATAGTTAAATATGACCTCTGTAACACTATGTGTTCAAGTGCTCTTGATATTTATGTTGGTGTTTATGGTCCAATATGTCAGCAGTGAATGTGAGTCGTTTAAACTGGAGACATTAGGTATTTCTTAAAAAGAAGAAGAAGAAGAAGAAGAAGAAGAAGAAAAGAAAACAGAAAAAACGGCCTTCCAAGACGACTTAATATGACGTCATAAAGCAATTTGGAAAGAAGCGTTCTAAATGACTCTTGGTAAGTTCAAACTTGAGGTTCAGCGGATGATGTTCCTGTTTCACCTCGCGAAATTACTGACACGTTTCTCTGTTGTAACTTCGTGGTGCTTTACCTGCTGACAGGTACGAGTTTTCAATGCA
>JAHKKF010516374.1:0-15401 GCA_019740295.1 Labeo calbasu | reverse complement strand
AGTGAGTATAATTGAGTCATTGAATCATTCATGCATCTGATTCATTCAGACACACTCATTCAATTAAAAACAAAACAAGCAACCTCATGAGTGAGTCATTGAATCATTCAGTCATATGATTTGTTCAGCAACACTGAATTGTTCAGCTTGACTGTTCAAAACTTACACTCTGCCCTAAAAGCATGTATGTACTCTTTTTGTGAAGAGAAAGTGCGTAGCAGAAAACACTCAAACTACCATTATAGTAGAGTCCATTCAAAAAGGAAATTAATTCTGTCATTGTTTACTCACCCTCATATCATTCAAAACCTGTATGCATTTTTATTTTTTTGCAGAAAAAAGAGATATTTTTAGGAATGCTGGTAATTAAACAGTTTTGGTTCACACTGACTTACATTAAATATAATGGAAGTCAATAGAAACCAAATTGGTTTGATTACCAACATTCTTCAAAAATCTTCTTTTATGTTCCACTGAACGAAGAAAATCATACAGATTTGGAACAACATGGAGAGTAAATAATGACAGAATTTTCATATCATTTTAGTTTTGGGTGAACTATCTCTTTAACGTTGTATAAAGGCAATACTATATTTGTTATCGTACTTGAATCATCTACAAAGCCATGTGACATGGTTATATCACACCACGTTGCTGGAAAAACTTCACTGTTTTGAAAACAGCTGAGCTGCTGTCACTGCAAAAATGTGATTATGTTAACTTGTCTCTACTTTTAGTTAGTACTCCCCAAAACTGCAGCTAGACTGAATCCTTTGGGACAGCAGCGATCACTGGGGATTTTTTTTTCATGAGCACAAGGACACTAATGAAAGCATTTTTGGTTTTACTCCTACCTGCGTGAGGTGCCGTCAGAAAGGGAAGCTTGATGGGTGAGAGCGAGAGCAGGCGGAGAGGGTGAGCAGAAGAGACAGATGGTCCCTGTGTCACGTCAGAATCCATCGCCATCATGGCTGCCGCTGCCAAAGCGATACGTTTAGAACTTCCTACTCGCTTAATGGCCACAGGACAACCTGAAAAGAGACAAAAAAAAGACTGATAAAAGAAGTGCATTACCGTGCTTTGCAGAATAATACACTGGACATAACAGTATTTTCTGTTGGCAATTTTAACAAAATGTGCTCAGAAATATTTATTTTGATGGCCACACTTGTACTAGGATGGAAAATGGTCCCAGTAAATTTAGAAATGTGTTTTTATTCCATCTTGCTTTCTATTTAAAGTAACCATTAAATAAAATTGTTTTTTTTTAATGGAATATTGCAGTGTTTATGATTTATCTGTGCACATGACTATTATTTTTAATTCATGTGCCCTCATAAGCTTTAATCAAATTATACCACAGCATAATCACATGAGAGTGTGGCAATTAGCAAACAACGATCTATTCAGTTCCCAACGGACAAAATCAAACTCCGCCATTTTTTCTCATTTAAGAAACAGTTTTACTTGGATATACATCATAAAAGGGAAGAAAAGATGATCACAACTTACGCTTACACTTATACATTGGCTTTAAACGCTTGATGATTTTTAAAATATGGTCAATGTTATGTATTGGCTTTAATCACTTCAATCATTTTTAGTCACAATCTGTATAATCTGGATAAAAACATAACATGTTACAATAAGAAAGTAAATAGAGTCAATTTAGGCTTCAACCTCTGCAGTGTTCCATATGTAGAATGAAAAATGACAAAGAGTCCTATAAAGATTCTTCCATGATGTGCATCAGTGGAGATCTGAACATACAGAGTGCGTATTCTTCCCACTGGATGTCGTGTGCAGGCCTGTCTTTGCTCTGGACTTTAATTGTATGCCAAACGTTTTCACAGGCATTTGCCTTTGTGTTTCATCAAGGTGTTGAAAGCCTTATCAAATCTGCACACACAATCCCTCACACACACACACACTAATATCTACTATATGTGAGTGCATGAACAAGCCAAACTCTATAAATGCACATTAGGAACATTAGAAGAGATGTGGTTTGCAACTGAGTTATGCAAGCAAAATCAACTTTATGCATTTATGCATTTGACAGATCCTTTTTGTAGCAAATGCACAAATGTAATGTGGATGAAGTTACATGGTATTCCAGCTATGCGTTTTATCAGTATGTGCACTTGCTGGGAATCAAACCCACGACTTTGGTGTTGCTTACAGCAAGCTCTACCAGCTGCTCATATCCTAATTTCCATAACATTTCATTCAAAATGTATTTTCTACTATTTTAGTACATAGTTCTGTACAGGCCAGAAGTAATATGTCTTTTTAAGAAATACACTGTTATAAATAAAAAAAAAATTAATAATAAAAAAAAGATAATATTCATTACTTGCAGTTTATAATCATATGTGAAATTTACTAGTTCAGAGTACAATGTTTCTGCTTCATTTTTTTTTCTTTTCTCAAGCATATGAATTTTTAAAGATCTAAAATGGAAGCTATGCATAATGCTATAAAGAGCAATTGCATGAAAACAAGAATTATATTCAGAGATGACTGTCCGCTCCCAAAAAGCTTTGTGAATAAGGCAATTGCAACCTGCTGTACTGTCAAATTACTTTCTGTGTTTGTATATGTTTGAATATTTAGTAATAATCAACAAATATGACCCTGGACCACAAAACCAGTCTTAAGTAGCATGGGTATATTTGTAGCAATAGCCAAAAATACATTGTATGGTTCGAAATTATCAAATTTTCTTTTATGCCAAAAATCATTAGGATATTAAGTAAAGATCATGCTCCATGAAGATATTTTGTACATTTCCTACCATAAATATATCAAAACTTAATTTTTGATTAGTGATATGCATTGCTAAGAACTTCATTTAGACAACTTTAAAGGCGAGTTTTTCAGTATTTCTGTTTTTTTTTTTTGCACCCTCAGATTCCAGATTTTCAAATAGTTGTATCTCAACCAAATATTGTCCTATCCTAACCATAAATCAATAGAAAGATGATGTATAAATCCCAGTTTTAGAAAATTGACCCTTGTGACTGGTTTTGTGGTCCTGGGTCACAAATATATTGTATTTTATATCATAATTATTGACTAATGATCAATAGTTTTGGACTGCCAGGTGTTTCCATTTGGAAAGCTTCATGTGATGAGTAGTTTATTTAATCATACAAAACTTAAAGTACTAAATAGATAAAATATACTTAAAATATACTCAAAATGTAGTATATTTTGTTTTGTTTTTTTAATTGTACATAACTTTTTTATGATTTTTCCAATATTTTTGTTCAGATTTTTCGGTGTGATTCATCTGGTTGCATTGGTTCATGCTTTAGAATTCATTATTGCAGCTTTAAAACAAAAAGTGGACTAAAAAATTGATGTTAATTTATTTTAATTTATCTTTTTAAAAAAAAAAAACTAGTAAATTTCACAAATTTTCATAAAACAGCAAGTAAAACATTAAACATTAAAGCTAGAAAGACTGAAATACTATTTTCTTGTAAAATCAGTTATCTTTATTTTACATTTAGTTTACAAAATGTTTTTTTTTTTCAACAGTGTACTATATACCTTGCCGTTTTTGTACTATTTTCAAATATTTTGCTTCAAATTAAAGGGATAATTCACCTAAAAATAAAATTCTGTCATTATCCGAAGTGCTTATTTGCAAAAACGCCTTTTTTATTATTTATTTATTTTTTAAGCTGAGCTGATTGCCGTGCATTTTTTCCACATATAGTATGATCTGAACACTAAACACCTTTTGTCAAAAGGAAAATAAAAGCTGAAACATTTTCACGGAGCCTTTCAAAAGCAGCGCGTTACGATGGTGAGAGAAAAGCTCAGTGTTTTGCGTGTAATCACAACCATACAGTCTAAAAAAAAACATACAGTCTATGACAACAACAACATTTGTCAGGCATCTACATTGTCATCTGAGATTACAAAGACTAAACCAGTGTTTTTTTTTTAACTCTAAAACATGAAATGTAGAGTTATCTGATTTTGCCAAAAAAAAAAAACGGCTGTTGGAGTTATCTGCTTTTGCTTTAATACAGACTTTCATACAAAAAACAAATTTTAATTTAAAAAAATGTATTTCAGTGCACTTGTAAGTTACCTGTATTTGTTTAAGTTATTGTTACTTAATCAAAACAACCCAACTGCAGTTTGATTGATATTACTTGGAATGCGCAATAAAAAAAAAATGGAGTTATCCAACTTCATTTATTTACCCTTATACCCATAAGACCTTTGTTCATCTTTGGAACTCAAATTAAGATATTTTTGATAAAGTCTGAGAGCTTTCTGACCCTGCTTAAAAACTTAAATGTTCCCAGGCCCAGAAAGGTAGTAAGAACATTGTTAAAATAGTCCATGTGACATCTACGAGAATACATTTTTTCTGTAAAGAAAACAAAAAGAACAACTTCATTCAACAAGTTCATCTCCAAAGATGAACGAAGGTCTTACGGGTTAGGAACGAAATGAGGGTGAGTAATAAATGACAGAATTTTCATTTTTGATTGAACTATCCCTTTAAGATTTCATTTGGCTTACTGTTCCAGGGTTTAGAATTTGTTATTGCAGATCTTTCTGAAAAGCCTCAGAAGGATGAGGCAGCTCAAAGATGGTCCTAATCATGCTCTGAGCGTACCAAACATAACCGTGTTGCCAAAACCACGATGATGATCCATTATTAGTCACCTGGGTGAGCTTACACACGTGCTCATCTCATCTCCACCGTTTTCGGCGTCTACCTCCCCTGAACGAGGGGAATGCTATTTAACGAAACCTTGAAGAGATCTTTGGAGTGAGCATGCGGGGTGTTTCTTCCACGCTGAGCAGCTGAAACACTTTATCTAATGGTACTGAGTGGGCGGATCAGAGCCAACCAGAGCAGTTAGCATGCACATGTACCACACTGGAAATCAGGCCACCGGGGAATATATCATATGGAACGGCTCCAGCACATCGACTCTCCCATACTGCGAGAACGCTTTGGAAGGCGGAAAAACAACAGAGGGTTGGGGGGAAGGAACACTCTGTCATCTGACAGCCCAAACATAGGGTATGGGGACTGCGCATTAAACTCTACTAACCTTTTAGCTTGATAGTATGATAAATGTGAATCTAACCGTTTCAGTTAAACACCTAGCCGCTGGAGATGAAGTGACAGGTGCACAGATCACATAAACAATGCATCGTTCATCAAGAGATGCTCTCTGCGGACATGATGTGAAATAGAAACCTTGAATTATACATCCACCGGGGGCTTCTCTTGAAAGTCAGCCCGGCACGCCATGACACATCAACAGAGGTAAATCCTTAAAAGTAACACGTTTAGAAAAAGCACTTATGATATATAAAAAACATCTTTCTTTATTTTGGTGCTGGGTGCCGCCTCTTGACAGGTTTAACAAAGAGGGAGAAACACTATAAATACTGCGGTGGCCAAAGGCTGCAGGAATGAGGCCATTTTTTCCCCGTCTCCAGGGGAGCAATTATTGCTGTGCTCCTTTAAGTGTCCTCAAACCTGCCTAAAACAAGTCCTTACAATTTATGCTTTCACAAGTTCCACTTGAACCACAGCCAATGTTTGTTTTGACATCTCCCCATGATAATATACAGTACATCTATAGTGATCCTTCAAGCTATAGAACAAGTTGGCCCAGAAATGTTTTTTTTTTTTTTTATTTGTTATATGACTACTGCATTAAATCTAAAATGGAAACTTTTTACCTTTCTTTCTTTTTTAAAATAATTTATCTCTCATTTAACATTTTAATAAGTATATCTATACATATTTAACCATTTTAATATTTTTGGTAAACATTTTTGTGTTCAGTTTGGCTGCAAATAAAGTAAAGTAATAAATGTTTCAAAATTTAAGGTACTTCTTTACAAAAAGACAACTGTGTCAGTAAAGATCATGCAATAAAATTATGCAAAATAGTGTGAAAATATTAATTAAACAATTAATTATTTAATAGGACACTTAAAAGCTATAAAAAATTAATAAATTCTAAATAATAAATTATAAAATAAAATGATAATAAGTTTAAAAATAAATGATAATACATTTATCAAAATTTAGGGTACTTGTTTATAAAAAAAGACAACAGTGTCAGTAAAGAGCATGCAATAAAAGTATAGTGTGAGAATAAAAATAGTAAAAAAAATAGTGTGAAAATATTAATTAATAGAACACTTAAAATGCTAGCTATAAAAATAATAGTAATTCAAAAAAGCTTACAATTTAATTTCCACTCTACATTTTACACTATTTTAAAATAAGGCAAAATAGTGTGAAAATATTAATTATTATGACACTTAAAATGCTAGCTGTAAAAATATAATACATTATAAATTATAAAATAAACAAAGTAATAAAAAAGTACATTCTAATAAATTTATCCAAATTTAATATACTTGTTTATAAAAAAGACAACAGTGTCTGTAAAGAGCATGCAAAAGCATGCAATAAAATTATGCAAAATAGCGTGAAAATATTAATTAACAGGACACTTAAAATGCTAGCTATAAAAATACAATAAATTATAAATAATAAATTATAAATAATCAATACAAACTTATAATGGATTTATCACAATTTAGGGTACTTGATAATAAAAAAGACAACAGTGTCAGTAAAATTATGCAAAATAGTGTGAAAATATTAATTAACAGAACACTTAAAATGCTAGCTATAAAAATATTAGTAATTGGAAAAAAATTCTAATTTAATTTCCACCATAACATTATTTATACATAATTTTAGATGTGGTAGAAACTGTGGTGTTATTGTTAAATAAAACCAAAACTACTGAAATATTAAATATTAAAAATTGTTTCTGTTAACTGAAATAAAGCTGAAATATAATTACTAAAAATCACACAAATCACTAAAAAAAGTATTAAAGGTAAATACAATTACTATTATTATTATTATTTTTATTATTATTATTTATTTATTTATTTTAAATAGTGTGTGGAAATTACACTGTAGCAGAAAAATGAAAGATGTCTCTTTGATTCTGTTTCTTATTATTTCTGTTATAGATTTATATATTGGACTGTTAGTAGACAAATTAAATAAACTAGTGAGAGCGTAAAAAGTGTTTTAAGAAAAACCCACAAACTTTTAAGAGAAGTTATTTTCTAAAGTCCACAGGGCTAAAATTGCCAATAGGTGCAGAAACACCCTTGTGTGTGTTCATGTCTGAGTGTGTGACATGTTTCTAGCAATCTCTCCTGTCTCTCTCAGGGGGTCTTGTTTTAGAGAAATTGAGCAGAAAGATTCAGGCCAAGACAAGGGTAAATGTAGCGGGAGCCTTTAGCGCTCTAGAGCTGTCCGTCCTGCTGCGGTGCTGAAATGGCGAGTGATTGCACTTATGAAACTTTCGGCCACTTATGTGTGCTTCAGACTACACTGCCATCATCTTGATTCACAAAGAGGCTCAGTGTCGGAGTCTCTGTCTCTCTCACTATGCTGTCCTCCCACTGTTCCCTCATTTACCTGGTTAACAAACCACCTACTTCAGACCTTCTCCCTGAAAACATCTTATTTTGCCGAATTATGCTATCTGTATCCCCAGACTCCTCCTACAACACAAAGGCCAGATAATAATGCTGAGCACCTCTTTTCTGTGCAAAAGTGGATCGACGGTAACTGCCTGAAGAAGAGGCTTTCAACAGTCATTTATAAAGTTAGTTGAGTAAGAAGTTTGGCGGAAGCACAACAATTTTAGTAAACATGGCTTTTGTCAACATGAAATCAAAATGCACATTTACTTGCTTAAAGGAATAGTTTTCCCAAACATGAAAATCGGTAATTTACTCACTCTTTACATATGTGTTTCTGAAAACCTATGGATGCAAAAGCATAAAATAAATCAGCATATTTTTGCTTTGCCATTTTTTTAAAAGTAACTTCGATTCACCGTAATTGCATTGAAGAAGGACAACCAAAACTTTTTGACATTTTTGATCATTTTTGAGAAAATAATAGTTGAATTTATAAAAACGACCCCGTTCAAAAATTCACATCCCCTTGATTCTTAATACTGTGTTGTTACCTGAATGATCCACAGCTGTGTTTTTTTTTTTCTTTTGTTTAGTGACAGTAAGCCCCTTGTTTGTCCTGAACAGTTAAATTCTTTGGTTTTTCAGCATTTTTGTGTATTTGAACTCTTTCCAACAATGACTGTATGATTTTGAGATTCATCTTTTCACACTGAGGGCAACTGAGGGACTCATATGCAACTATTACAGAAGTTTCAAATGCTCACTGACATCTGTCATTTACTCACTCTTTACATGTGTTTCTGAACCCATATGCATGCAAAAGCATACAATAAATCAGCATATATTTGCTTCTGCATTTTTTAAAGTAGCATCTATTCACTGTAATTGCATTGGAGAAGAACAACCAAAACCTTTCTAGTTTTGAGATCCATGAAAAAAAATAAACTCTAATCACTTCAGAAATTTAGAATCTAAAACACACGAGGCTGAGAAAAAAAAAAAAGTCTGAATGCTCATTTTTGGGTGAACTATTCTTGATCGTAATTTGCACAGTTCATCTGCCCATGTTAGAATAAAAACTGTGTTTGCCTTTCAAATCTAGTAACATTATCTGCCTCCCAAATGAGCTGAATAATCCTCAGAAATCCAACATATTAATTTCTCTGTCATTTACAACTGACTACAGATCTAATAACAGTAATACAAGAAAATCTAATAACCATCATCTACCTCTGCTCTTAAGTTACTGAAGCTCCTCTGTTTCTTCTGAGCTCTGACAGTTTCAGCAACTCTTTCTGTGTTTTAACCTTTCCATTGACACAGAGGCTTAAAAATCCCTCAGAGATGGCAAACCTGATTTTCACACTAACCCTCATGTTGTGTTTCGGTCATTTTGAGGATTTTCTTTTTCCCGAAAATGCTACTTGATGTTATTGCATTGGACTAAGGCTTTCTCAGGGTATATCAACTTAAACTTCAAAGAAAAAAGAATAAAAAGAGAAAAACATGACTGGCCAAACATGACTGGCCTACAAAAAATTGCTTGTAAATTTCTCGTTACGCGGTATTATTACCAAATATTGGATTCAATCTTTTTGTAAACTTGTTTTCTTTCAGTTAGATCAGGTTTTCTATTTCCTTTTGAACTGATGGGTTGTAGGCCTCACTGATCTGAACTTATGCACCTCAGTTTTTGAGTAAATTGTGGCAAAATTACCCACAAATGATTTTTTTTCAATCAAGAAAAAAGAGAGATACATAGGCTCAGATCATTGAGACCTACGATCAGTCAGTTTCAAAATGAAATCCAAAACCTGTGCTAACTGGAAGAAAACAAGTCAACAAAAAGATTGAATCCAAGATTGAATCCAAACAATTTCTAAAAGGCCAGTCATTTTTGACCAGGAACACCAAATCAGGATAGGATTTTCAGACAGACAAGGGCTAATGTGAATCAGAAACAACACAAGACAACACATCAACATAAATATTGTTTTATCAGTGCATGATAAAATTCATACGGTATCTAAAGCACAAATTCAGTCATTTTTGGCTCTGTGGTTACTTCTGGGATCTTTAAAATTAAAACCCAGGTAGGGTTAGGGGTCTTGGCTGAGGTAAAATGCACTGCTGTGATATGAACAGCTGCCAATATGTATTGATTTGAAATTGTGTTGGTTGGCTGATTTGTCTTAATGGAGGGCAAAAGTATTGTGGCATGCTCTGCATACACATTTTCAATCAATGCAAATTATGCATGCAAAGGGACGTATGGCATATAAATATCAGGCCAAATGAAACTGTTTTGATATGTAGTGACCAGAGACCAGGATGAATTCTCATACCAGGCTCACTGGAAATACTGTTGGCTATGAGTTTCTGTCTACATTTCTGCAAAGGTATAAGAGGGATCATACAAAATGCATGTTATTGTATATCTCGTATTGACCTGAATAAGATGTTTTACATAAAAGATGTTTACAAATAGTCCAAAAGAGTAAATAATAGCTTAATTTATAAAAAATGACCCCGTTCAAAAGTTTACATCCCCTTGATTCTTAATACTGTGTTGTTACTTGAATGATCCACAGCTGGGTTTTTTGTTTAGTGATAATTGTTCATGAGTCCCTTGTTTGTCCTGAACAGTTCAATTCTTTGGTTTTCCAGCATTTTTGTGTATTTGAACCCTTTCCAGCAATGACTGTATGATGTTGAGATCCATCTTTTACACACTGAGGACAACTGAGAGACTCATATGCAACTATTACAGATGGTTCAAACGCTCACTGATGCTCCAGAAGTAAAAAACATGCATTAGGAACTGGAGGGTGAAAACTTTTGGAATTTGGACATCAGGGTAAATGTAACTTATTTTGTCTTCTGGAAAACATGTAACTCTCTTCTGTCACCTCTGAAGGGCAGTACTAAATGAAAAAAAAAATATGATAATTAGGCAAAATAAGAAAAATGTACACATCTCCATTCCGTTCAAAAGTTTTCATCCCCCCGGCTCTTAATGCATGCATTTTCCTTCTGAAGCATCAGTGAGCGTTTGAACCTTCTGTAATAGTTGCATGTGAGTCCCTCAATTGTCCTTAGTTTGAAAAGATGGATCTCAAAATCATACAGTCAGTGTTGGAAAGCCAAATAATTTGTGGGACCCGGAGGATTTTTCTAAAGAACAGCAGGCAGTTTAACTGTTCAGGACAAACAAGGGAATCATGTACAACTATCACTAAACAAAAAAACAGCTGTGGATCATTCAGGTAACAACACAGTATTAAGAATCAAGTTTATGTAAACTTTTGAACAAGGTCACTTTTATAAATTCAACTATTATTTTCTCTTGTGGACTATATGTAAACATATTTTATTCAGGTTTTGCAGAAATGCAGTCACTTATTTCCAATGAGCCTGGGTTGTGTGTTCTTTTGAGAGAAAGACTAAATTAACTCAATAAACTCAAATGCATTTCATATAAAAGCAATCTAATAACATCTCTCACATTAGGGTCACAAATGTACACTCAAAAAAAGTCAAAACTCAACCATTTCTCATTCAAGTATTTCAACTATATTAACAATTGCCCCATTTATGTCTAATTCTACTTCCAAGTCATTTTAATGGAAACATATGTTGATATACTTAAATTAAACATCATAAATACCTCCATTATGTCTCTTGAATGATAAAACAGCAGCAAACTATCAATACAATTCCTGTGGGTTTGGCTGATGTGCAATATGGCTTGCTTAAAACAACGTTCAACAGATTGTGCCCTTGAAAATGACCTGAATACTCTTTGTAGACATTCTTTCATTCACAGTCATTCTTTCATTCACATCCTGGAATACACCAATAAAGTGGAGCTCCAGAGTGTATAATTAGTATTCACACATAGTCTGCAGTGAAAGTGTGTCAGACAAATCAATGTTTCTTATTTCAAATGTGGGAAGAATTCTGTTTGAACTAGCTGGAGTCATATGCGAAGGAGCGTGTGACTGTTGCACTGCGGTGGATTCTTCTGGCACAGCTAAAGTAAACAGAGTTTCTTTCTGTTTTGTACACATTTTGATGTGCTAGCATGGATGGCGTGTTATTGATTTCAGCCTTTATCTCTAATGATATCGAAGCATTTGTCAAATTTTCAGTCTTGGTTATGAATTTCACTGTGGTGCAGAGACACCCATGAAATGTTCCATGCGAAGGTGTTTAAAGCCTCATTAAAGTTCCCATGAGAGCTTCGGCGTGATCCATTCAAGGTGGGCCAAAACGCTTCAGCGCGCACTTCTAAATCGCCTGCTCAACTTTTAAACTCTATTTTCCAGAAGCTGCGTATTTCTCGACAAGGCAACCAGAGTGACTTTTCACGTTCCATTAGGTCCTGTCAATAAGACCAGGCTAAAATTCATGAAGATGAAAAATGAGATTTCGGAGCGGGTCTGTGAAGCAGAGGAATGGTGGGTTAAAGTAAAAATGGCTTTCTGGCCTAGAAACCACACTGTAGATCCTGAAAATGCACACAACAGAAAGAGTCCTTCTCAGAAAGCCCTAAGGAAGCATTTGAATGCTTCCACCCATTACATGATAAATGAATGACCGTGAGCGAGCTAAAATAAAGCCTGAACTAGTTTGGCTGCCTAAATCACCATTATTTGGAGGCATTTTTTACTTCTCCAATTTTATATTCATGAATTGCTGCAAAACACATTTAATGTTTGGACTGATTGCCAAGTTTCATTAAAATAATAAATAAATAAATAAAATACTGGGACCATTTCCATGTAAATATTTCCTGCACCATTATTAATCAATTCTGTACACCTTATATATATATATATATATATTATAATTTCATACATTTTTGATACTTTTTCTTAAAAAATTATTTAAGTGAAGGTTGAAAATTACAGTTATAATAAAATACATATAGTCCAATATTTAAAATAAAATTTTTAGTGCTTGAAATAGAAATATTTTGTATTATTGTACATGATTTAACTCTCCCTTTTGATCAATTCAGTGCATTCAATTGCGTCTATTTAATTCATGCCCAAAAAAAAATCTAATATAGTTAGTTAACTAACATAGTTAATTTGAAATAATATTTATAATAAAATACATATAATCCAATTTTTTAAATAACATTTTCAATACCAGAAATAGAAATATTTAGTAATACTGTAAATGATTTAACTCTCCCTTTTGGTCAATTCAGTGCATTCAATTGCATCTATTTAATTCATGCCAAAAAACTAATATAATTAGTTAACTAATATAGTTAATTTGAAATATTATTTATAATAAAATACATATAGTCCAATATTTAAAATAAAATATTCAATACTAGAAATTGAAATATTTTGTAATATTGTAAATGATTTAACTGTCCCTTTTGGTCACTTTAGTGCATTCAATTGCATCTGCCAAAAAAATAAAATAAAAAAATGTATATATAGTGCTGCTCGTAAAAATGAAAATATATGTTCATATAGATTAAATTCTATTGTTTCAGATTTTTTTTCATCTTTCTATTATCACAGAAGCTAAATCCCTTAGAGACAACACATGGTTATGTTCACCCCAACCGTATAACTGCACTTATTGATTTTCACGCTGATATGAATCAAAAAGGACGAACATACAACAAATAAATCAGCATAAAATATTGGTTTATCGGTACACGACAGCTGGCAGGAGTAGTATTATGGATCGATACGTAGCTTGCCGCAGAACAGGGATGTATACCTTCAGAAGGTGGCGTTTAATGGCCCTGAGGGATGAAACTGCACTGAAGATGGAAATATATGTCTGAGTTATTAGACTCCTTCTATTTTGTACTGAACATATTTCTTATTTCCTTTGGTTAGATGTAAACACTGTAGAGCACAGATTATTAATGCTGGACCTGGAATGCATGGCTGGCGGCAGATTCTGTGCCGGGTATATGAAGAATGCCTGAATTTCAGGAAATTATTTGCTTCAGATATTGATTTTCATTATGCCACAATTGTATGTTCGAGTTTCCATGCAGGCTTGTAGCTCTGCATACTCTTAATTTGGTCTTGCATTATTAAAAAAAAAAAAAAAAGAATATTAGTATAACATCCAAATCAAAAGCTATATCTGTAGAACTGCATATGACAAATATCTGTTTCCCTCCAATGACGTGTGTGCAATGCAAACTGTATTTATATTTACTTTAGTCTCTGAAGCCTGTTACATACTGTAAGTACATGCACAGAGATGTTTCAAGCTACACAACATGGATTTTGTACGTCATTCCAAAATGTCAGACTGAAGCTCATAATCAAACGTAAGTGAACTTGTCATACTGTTGCCACAAGAGGTGTTAAAAGTAAAAGTGCTACCTTCTATATTTATACATTCAGCAGATGCTTTTATCCAAATTGGACTTGCTTTGTTTTGAAAATTGCATTTTTTAACCAGGTTAAAACCTGACCTTGGAGTTGTTAGCACTATGCTGTACAGTTTGAGCTACAGAAAAGTACAATGTTCCACGGCTAATGATCTCGTTCATCTGAATTTTCAGGTGAAAAATAAGCCAATTATTTCTTTCAGGTGAAATTTCAGTTGAAAAATCTGCCAGTTGTCTCTGTCAGGTACATTTTCAAGCGAAAAATCTGCCAATTGTCTCTTTCAGGTGAAAAAATCTACCAATTATGTCTTTCAAGTAAATTTTCAGGTAAGAAATCTGCCAGTTATCTCTTTCAGGTGAAGTTTGAGTTGAAAAATCTGCCAATTGTCCTTTTCGGGTGAAAAATCTGCCAAATTTCTCTTTCAGGTAAAAAAAAATCTGCCAGTTGTCTCTTTCAGGTGAAAAGTCTGCCAATAATGTCTTTCGGGTGAATTTTCAAGTGAGAAATCTGCCAATTGTCTCTTTCAGGTTAAATATCTACCAATTATCTCTTTCAGCTGAATTTTCAGGTATAAAAAATCTGCTAATTATCACTTTCAGGTGAATTTGGAGTTGAAAAATCTGACAATTGTCCCTTTCAGGTGAAAAATCTGCCAAATTTCTCTTTCAGGTGAAAAATCCGCCAGTTATGTCTTTTGGGTAAATTTTCAGGTGAAAAATCTGCCAATTACATCTTTCGGGTGAATTTTCCAGGTGAAAAATCTGCCAGTTGTCTCTTTCAGGTGAAAAATCTGCTAATTATGTCTCAGGTGAGTTTTTAGGTAAAAAAAAAATCTGCTAGTTATCTCTTTTCAGGTGAAATTTGAGTTGGAAATCTACTAATTGTCCCTTTCAAATGAAAAATCTGCCAGTTATATCTTTTGGGTGAATGTTCAGGTAAAATAATCTGACAATTGTCTTGTTCAGGTGAAATTTAAGTTGAAAAATCTACTAATTGTGTGTTTCAGGTGAAAAATCTGCCAGTTATGTCTTTAGGGTGAATTTTTCAGGTGAAAAACTCTGTTTTTCAGTTAAATTATGTTTTTCAGTTAAATTTTCAGGTAAGAAATCTGCCAATTATGTTTTTTTTTGGGTGAACTGTCAAGTAAAAAAATCTGCCAAATTGTCTCTTTCAGGTGAAAAATCTGCCAATTACATCTTTCGGGTGAAATTTCCAGGTGAAAATCTGTCAGTTGTCTCTTTCAGTTGAAAAATCTGCTAATTATGTCTCAGGCGAATTTTCAGATTTAAAAGAAAAAAAAAAAAAAATCTGCCAGTTATCTCTTTTCAGGTAAAATTTGAGTTGGAAAATCTACTAATTGGCCCTATCAGGTGAAAAATCTGCCAATTTGCCCCTTTCAGGTGAAAACAAAATCTGCCAATTACATCTTTCGGGTGAATTTTCCAGGTGAAAATATGTCAGTTGTCTCTTTCAGTTGAAAAATCTGCTAATTATGTCTCAGGTGAA